>PVJO010032333.1:0-13321 GCA_004026905.1 Hystrix cristata | reverse complement strand
AAGGTGGGAGCAAAAAAGATAAACTACAACATGATTTGGCTACTTCTTATGTCTCATTTTCTATTATTCTTCCTGTCCCTGACTGTTCTCCTTCTACACTGACCCCTTGACATTCCTCAAGCACACCAAACCATCTAACTGAGGGCTTGGTACTTGCTCTTCTCTATACCCAGAAATATTCTGATACCCAACGCACTTCATTTGGGTATCTGCTCAATTGTCACCTCCTTTGAGTAGCCCTCTATGACCATACCATCTAAAATAATACTCCCACTATTCTCTGTCTCCTTACTTGGCTTCACTTTTCCTAGAAGCACCTATCACTATCTCACACATCTGTTACTTACCCTTTACCTGTCTTTTCTTCTAAAACATAAGTGCTACGAGAGCAGGGTTTGATTTCATTCACTGCTGTGTCCCCAGTACCTACAGCAACTGCTGCACTTAGTAGGCCCTCGACAAACATTTATTGACTTTTTAAAAATCTATCATATTTCCCTAAGACCCAGGAAAAAGAAGAATAAAAGGTTTATGTTCCAAACCCCAATTACCCAGGAACTATCACAAAGAATCAACAACTGGGATCTCACCTTATTAAAAAGTTTTTGGACAGCAAAAGAATCCACTAACAGAATGAAGAGACAACTCAGTGAGTGGGAAAAAAATTTTTGCCAGCTGTTCCTCTGACAAAGGATTAATATCTAGAATATATAAAGAATTCAAAAAAATCAGACGCCCCCCCAATTTAAAGGCCCAAACCAAAAATGGACTGCTGAAATGAACAGACACTTCTCAGATGAAGTAGTAGAAAGGGCAAATAAACATGAAAAAATGTTCAGTATCACTGGTCATTCAAGAGATGCAAATTAAAACAATGCTGAGATTCCATCTCACTCCAGAAAGAAGGGCTACCATCAAGAAAACAGTGGAGATACCTCAAAAAACTACAGCTAGAGGTTCCATTTGAGCCAGCTATTCTACCCTTCTTGGTATCTTCCAGGAAGAATTAAAAGCATCACACCACAGTGATATATGCACACCCATGTTTATAGTAACACAGTTTGTAACAGCTAAATCCTGGAAACAGCCCAAATGCCTATTGACTGATGAATGGATAAAGATGTAGCTTTTTTTGTACAATGGAGTACTACTCTGCCATAAAGAATGATAAGCTTGAGACATTTCTAGGTAAATGGATGCACCTTGAGACCATACTCTTAAATTAAACAAATCAGATACAGCATTGTTTCTCTGGTATGAGAAACGAAGTGTAAATCAGGACTAAAATGTATTATATTGTGAAAGGGAAGGAATCTTTCAAGTGGGAAGGGGAACCAGGGAGGGGGAAGAAGAAAGGAAGGCCAAGAAAAAAAGAGAATAGAAGGAGAAAAATGGAAACAAAGCTTTTGTAAATAACAAGAGGTAGAGGGGTTGAAGGGAGAAGAGGGGAATGGGGGAAAAAAGCAGCAGCAAGATATAACATGTCGGGCTGGGGATTTAGCTCAGTGGTTAGAGGGCTGGCCTCATAAGCACAAGGCCCTGAGTTTGATCCCCAGCACCAAAAGAAAAAAAAAAACCCAAAGATATAACATGTACAGGTACAAATTCCCTATAATGAACGTTATCATTATGTCTAGCTAAATGTACCACTAAAATAAAATTTTTAAAAAGGATTATGTTCAGAAGTGTTTTATACAACAAGCCCGAACTCTTCACTTTCATTAGTTAATAATTTATGCTAACTAAGAACTTGAAGCCAAACAATGAAAAGATCAACTTCAAAGTGAATATAGGCAGGAGGGCTTACTTCTCAGAAAAGCTTCAGAATTAGTATTACAAAAAATCAAAGCCATCATACTACAAACTTTTAGATCCTGAAAATTCTAAGTCAGCACAAGGCCCAAGTGCATTTGGAGACACATTTTCTGCCACCTCGGCCTGATGTCATGCTCTGAAGAAGGGATTTTCTGATGAACAAGGGTGCCTTGAACCTTTACTGTGGAAAGTTACGTAAGAATTTTCCTACAGAGAAGTATGATATCTTTAAAAAGGTACCAACCCAGAAGCTCATTCTATACTCAAGGATTTGAGGGGAGAGGAGGATGACATGGTAGTTTTTAAAATCTGAATTAGTTGACTGAATTTAAATAGTAAAGCTTTTCATATCAAAACCCATAGTGTAAAAAAGTTAAAAAACCTAGTGACTCATAGTAGTCAGCTGGATCTGAGTACAGGTGCACACTCTAGAACTGCAAGGGGGGTAGAGAACTTGCCTACCAAGCACAAGGTTGAGCTTGATCTCTAGCAACTACCCCCCCCAACAAACAAAAGATAAGGAAAGCACTCTGCAGCAGACCCCATGCTTGCCATGGCCTCTTCATGACTTCAGAGAGTGTTTGTTTTCTGTTGCTACAACAAAATACTTGAGGCTGGGTGCCTTCTAAAGAAAAGATGTGCTATAGTTTCAATTTGAAATTGCTCCAAAAGCCCACCCAGTAAAGGCTTAGTCCCTATATTGGTGCTACCGTAGAAGATACCATATGGCAAAACAGGAAGCCAGAAGGATTCGGGGACTATGCTTGTTCATTTTATAATAACCAAATCTTGCAGGAATGAACCAAAGAGTAAATGTAGTCCCCTCACTGATTTAACAATTTCTACCTCTTGAAGGTTCCACCACCTCTCAACCCTACCATACTGGGGACCGGGCTTTCAACACATGACAAACTCAAACCATAGCAGCTGGGTTCACTCATTGCTTTTACCTGCCTGGGCTCTTCAGGGTTGATTCTTTCCTTTAAACTTGATTGATTACTTGTCCCAGAAACAGAGAAAGACCATCAAATAAGCAAAAACACTCCTAATGGCCACAAAGAACCACCAAGTATTACCATGACACAAATCATTGTAGAAATTCAGAATAGAGAATCAGAAATCATCTTGTCCTCATCAATATTATGGAAATGGAAGAGATGGGTCAAATTTTGAGTAGATCAAAGGTAAGATCTCCTGACTCCCAAATAGTTCCTATATGGCTACCAAGGAGCGACCACGGATATTTGCAGGTTGGCAAATACTGCAATGCAACTCTGGCCAGAGTTGTGGTCACTCAATAGCTTCCATCCCTAATGTTTCAAAAAGATGTTTAAATCCTTAATATTAGGAAAAGGTAGCATCACTAACTGGTTTAAAAAATTTAGAAAAAAAAATTTTTTAGAAATCTTTAAAATAAAATGAGGCTAAGATAAGATTTAAAGAACAAAACTGGCCTCAATGAAGGATCAACAAATTCTTTTGAAGGACAACCAGATGGTAAATGCTTTTGACTCTGCTCATATACTCTCTATCACAACTACTTTACTCTGCTGCTGTGTCATAAATGCAGACACAGACAAAATGCAAGCAAATGGATGTTACTATATAGATATGCACTGAAAGCAGAATTTCACATAATTTTAATGTGTCATAATTGTTTCCTTTTTCTTTGAAGCACTTAAAAATGTAAAAAAGCATTTTTTCCTTACAAGCAACATAAAAACAGGTAATGGACAGGATTTGGTCTACAAGCCATCATTGTTTGCCAGTCTCTGTCCCAGATCATGAGGGTAGATGAGAGAAGCCAAACCTGCTTGTCCCGATATCCCAGGGTTTTGTTCAGTCTAAATAGAAGCACTCTTTTCTTAATTGGTTTAACTTGACATTTTAATGGTTGTGTTTTAATTGTCTTACAGTTTAAATTTATACTATTAACTCATATTCTTGTTTGATCTTCATAATGATCCTGTGAGGTACATAGGCCAGGTATATATGTTGCATTTCAAATGTGCTCATTGTTTGTACATATTATAATGACAACAGAAAATTTCACCCAAAATGTCACCACCTCAAGAAATAACATTTGAAATTTTTCTTTAAATTTCTCTCTGCCTTTTTTCTGCCTCTTTTATATATAGGCAAAATTTTACAGAATTGGCACCATGCGAAAATAATTGTATATTCCAGTTTTCACATAGTAGATCCATGTGTTATACCACATTACTCAAATAAGGCTTCATGGCGAATATTTAAGATGCTTTGTAAGATATTATTTTTTAATCCTTTTCTCATTTGTTGGGCATTAAGGAAATTTATTACCTAGCAGGATAAATAATCCTGCAATAAATATCTTCATTCTCTTTTGTAGGAGTATTCCCTTTATATCCCCAGAAGTGAGATTACCAGATAAAAGAGGACAGTAAAACTCTTTGATTTGCTTTGGAAATTTCTTTCAAAAAAGTTATATCAAAGCTACCAGTAATGTATGGGTATACCCAGGCTGATTTCTCATGAGCGCATGGATGAAACTGTGGGCCAAGAAGCAGCCCAGCTCTATCACTGATTCCAATGTCACCTTGGGAAAGTCACTTTTATATTGAGCTTTTTTTTTCACTTGTTGAATAGGAAAATAATACAGACTTTATTAAAAGAGATCATCATCAGAATGGTGACCCATAATGAGCAACTTGCAAATACTAGTGAAGTTACGATAATGGTGACCCATAATGAGCAACTTGCAAATACTAGTGAAGTTATGATAATGGTGAAGATGAAGGTGAAGATGGTAATCATGATGATGAGGTTTAGTTTATTTATTAAGAACCAAAATTTAAGTGACTTATGTGTCTTGCCCGATGTCACACAATTGGTTGGATAGCATTTCTGACTTTAATTCATGCCTTTTACTGTTTATGTTTGATGGTATACTGGAATCTCTTAGAACCTTTAATTTGTAAATATTTTTTTCTCAATCTCTGAAATGTTCTGTTTGCAGATTGATTTCTAAATGTCACATAATCTCCTCCCTTTGGGTTTGAAGACCTTATTGCTCCAGCTCTAGCCTATCATACAAATCACAGATTGAAACCTTTTTCCCTTTATTTTATAAATTAAGAAAGTAACATTATATGACAAACATTATATGACAACATATAATGGCAACAAACATTATATGACAACATTATAGGACAACCAGATGGTAAATGCTTTTGGCTCTGCTCATATACTCTCTATCACAACTACTTTACTCTGCTGCTGTGTCATAAATGCGGACACAGACAAAATGCAAGCAAATGGATGTTACTATATGGATATAGTAGAATGAAGCAGAATATAGGCGAATGAAGATATTTATTGCAGGATTATTTATCCTGCTAGATAATAAATTTCCTTAATACCCAACAAATGAGAAAAGGATTAACATAATATGGACATTATATGATATAATATTTGTACATTCAGGCTCCCACATCAACCTAGTCACCAAGCTTGTTACAATCTTTTTCTTTCTAACAGCATTTTTTAAGCGACCTAAAGAGGTTTATTGGGGAGAATTTAAAATGCATACTCAAAAATAAATAAATAAATAAAGAGTGCGGGCTCTCAAAAGAGAAGTGTGTTGCAGTCAGAAGTGGGGGAAAAAAAAAAAGGTGGAGCTATTTATGTGTTTTGGGAAGTGGGAATTTGTGGAACCTGTGAACCAGTAGCAAATTTGGATTTGATTTTTAAGAGAAAAGTGAAGGCCCATTCACCAGTAAAAAGATAATGACTCATTTTATAGGTGAAAATGTAGCCCATTATATAGGAGGAAGGCAGTGACTCAATCTATTGTATTTTAAGGTCATATTTCTGCCCTTTACCTTATCAACTAAATTAATTAATGGATTTAAAGTATTTTAAGGGATTTTGAGTGTGGTAGGCCCAGAAGAAAAGAAGTATAAACAAACCAAGGGATTAGAGATATACATAATTTTTAATACCTTTGATTGTGCCCTGTAGTTGCTATCTTTTTAAAAGTACAATTTTTAAATTATACTTTTCTTTGTTTCCTTTCTATATTTACTTTTTCTATCCTATCTAATTTTGCCTCCTCCCCAAAACTTTAATCCCTTATTCTTAAGGGATGCAGAAAGACCAGTGGTCAATCTTCCTATGGATGTTTCATGCTGATGGGGGGTGGTGGGCTCTGACCCTGCCAGGTCACCAAGTCAGGGATCAAAAGTCTCATTCTAACTGATCCTAGAATATGAGTTTTGTTGTTTGATAAACTATCATCATTTGATAGACTAGAAAAGAGGACAAGGACATTAATAAGTCATTGATGCTTAAATTTCATTATATAATCATGTTACATAAGCAACGGTCAAAATTTTAAAGTAAACTCTTGGTGATTAGTGGCTCCAAAAATGGTAGAAGTCAGACAAAATTAGGCAACTTTTGGCATAAGCCTTCATCTTCAATAGTGACCTCTATTTGTTTTGAGGTGTTCAACCAAGTACAACAGCTAGACTTTAATAAAGAGTATATCAACTCCTCCTTGTTTTGTAAGAAATCAAATTTTCTCCTGTTTTAATTATAACAATAACCAAATAATACACCAAATAAAGATATCTATGTTTCTATATCCCTCTAACAAAACTTATATTTAAAATAGATGTCAACAAGTTCTAACTCTGAGTTCATTAAATGCCTAATCTTTTACCCACACTCTGATATTTTGAGGTTAATGAAATCAGTACACCTAAGAACTAATATGAAAGAGTAACTCACATGTTTAAAAAATGTATTATTTCTCTTTATTTCTCTGATACAAAAACAATATCCTTTTTTAAAAAAAGTCAGAATTGCTGATAACAATTGAAATTTGTGAAATTTAATATGTGAATTGTGGTGTGAGAAGCCTATAGTCTTTCTCTATATCTTACAATTTTGCTCTGAATGAAATACAAAAATGAAATCAATAAACTTCTTCAGCAGTTTTTGCCAGTATTTAATCAATCTTCCCAAGATGGATTTTGTGCATCTTCTCAATGACATAGTTGTGTTTTTGTTGTTGGCTACACTTGATAGCAGTTTTGATTTAAACTACTTGAGGCAAATCTGATCCTAGAAATTAATGGCACTGTGACATACAGATTGGCATATTCAAGCTTGATATATCTTCCAAAAGTAGGGCAGAAAAATTTCTGCATTCCCAAAGGAATGGGAGTGCTATTTTTTAAATTTTATTTTAGTGGTACATGTTAGATATACATAATGATAACGTTCATCATAAGGAATTTGTACCTGTATATATCTTGCTGCTTCTTTTTTCTCATTCCCCTCCCCTCCCTTCAACTCCTCCTCCCCTCCTTATTTACAAAAGCTTTGTTTCCATTTTTTTCCTTCTATTCTTTTTTTTTCCTTCTCCCTCATTTTCTTACCCTGTCCCCTTCCCTTGTTCCCCTTCCCATTTGAACAATTTCTTCCCTTTCTCAATACAATACATTTTTACATTGGGAAAGCTATCATATAGAGTCCACTGGTCTTATTCTTAATAAGTAAATTTAGGATTTTATCCTTCTTCTGTACCACTCTGAAAATGTGCTATGCTGGAATTAGAAAATTCCAATGTTACAAGTATAAAATAATAAGGATGATAGTAGGTCTACCTTTTAACATGAGAAAATGGTTAGAAATAAAACATTACTTTCAAAATAAAAAAATCATTTATGCTTCATCAATTTGTTTGATTTTAAAATAAAATAGCTAAGCCAGGTTGGCAACATTTCTGCAGAAGAGAAAATTTGCAAGCTCAACTGAAAAGTCATATACTAACTATCAAGGTTTTGGCACCATCATGTGGCCATTTAGATTTTTTTTATTTTTTCCAAGTATATTGAAGTATGGTTGACAAAGTTCATAGTATTTAAGATATACTATGATATTTTGATATATGTATACATTGTGAAATAGTTACCACAGTCAAGCTAATTAACATATCCATCATCTCACATAGTAACTAATCCGTGTGTGTTAGGCACAGGGGGAGAGAACACTGAAGATCTCTCCAAGCAAATTTCAAGTATACAACACAGGATTCCTAACTATAGTCATCAGTGCATATAGAACCCATTCATCTTTTAATGAAACTATATACTTCTGACCAGTATCTCCCCATCTTTCCCACATCCTGGCTTCTATTCTCAATTTCGATGAGCTAAACTTTTCAAAATTCTATATATAAGTGAGATCATGCAATACCCATCTTTCCATGCCTGGCTTATATCGCTTAGCATACTGCCCTCCAGGTTTATCCATATTGTCACCAATAGGAGGATTGCCTCTTTTTATAAGGCTGAATACTATTCTATCTCTCTTTCTCTCTCCCTCTTCCTCTCCCTCTCTCTCTCTCTCTCTCTCTCTGTATGTGTGTGTGTGTTTACAGCGTGGGGGTGTATCAGATTTTCTTCATCCGTTCATTCATCAGTGGACACTTCTGCTGTTCCCATATCTTAGTTAATATGAATAATAATGCAATAAACATGAAAGTGAGATATCTCCTTGCAATAGTGGTCTTACTTTTTCATATATGTTCAGCCATGAGATTGTTAGATCATATGAAAATTTCATTTCTAGTTTTTTGTAGTGCCTCCGTATTTTTCCATTATGATTGCATCAATTTATGGTCCCCTTTACAATACAAAAGTGTTCCCTTTTCTCCCTATCCTTTTCAACACTTGTGATCTTTTGAATTTTGGGTAAAAATCATTCTAGCAAGTGGAAAGTGACATCTTATTGCAGTGTTGATTAGTATTTCCCCTAGAGATAAGTACTGTTAAGGAACCTTCATTTATCTTTGGCCCATTTATTTGTCTTTTTTAAGAAAGTGTCGGGTCTGGGGATTTAGCTCAATGGTTAGAGTGCTTGCCTATCAAGCGCAAGGCCCTGAGTTCGATCCCCAGCACCAAAAAAACAACAACAACAAAAAAAAAGTGTCTATTAAATTCCTTTGCCAATTTTTAATTGGGTTACTTATGGTTTTCCTACTGAGTGTTATGGCTTCCTTATATATTTTGGACATTAACCACTTATAGGATATACAGTTTACGAATATTTCCACCCATTCCATACATTGTCTTTTCATTTTTTTAGTTGTTTTCTTTGCTGTACAGAAGTTTTTTTTTTTTAAACTTGGTATACTCCCTGTGCTTCTGATGTCCTATCCAAAAAATTATTTTTGAGATCAATGTTTTTCTCCTTTGTTTTGTTCTAGGAGTTTGAGCTTCATGTTTTATGTTTAGGTTTTTAATCCAATTTGAGTAGATTTTTTTTTGTGCATGGTATAAGATAATTTCATTCTTTCACATGTGGATATCCAATTTTTCCAACCCTATTTACTGAAGAGATCATCCTTATCAATTGATGGATACGTTGATTATTCTCAACTTAATCATTATCCAATTTATGCATGAATCAAACATCACATATACATCATAAATATGTACAAATATTTATCAGTCAAAAATTTTTAAATTTCTAGATGAATAAGATGAAAACTGTACTAAAATGTATGGGATATAGTAATAGTAACATCAAGAGGGAAAGTTATAGTAATAGATGCTATGTTTAAAAAAAAAAAAACAGGTCTCAAATAACTTATTCAAGAAGAAATAAAAAGCTTAACAGATTAGCAACAAAGAAGATTGAATAAGTAATCAAAAGTCTCCCCCAAAAAGAAAAGCCCAAGACTAAATGGTTTCAGAGGTGACTTCCACCAAACATTCAAGCAGGAATGAAATGATTTCAGAGGTGACTTCCACCAAACATTCAAGCAGGAATGAATGCCAATACTGTACCTCTTAAATTCTTCAAAAAAATTTTTTAAAACAGGGGAGGAACACTTCCTTTGCTAGTCATTTTCCTTGTTGATATGACAAAATACCTGATGCTTGCAATTTAAAGGACGAGAGGTTTTATTGTGGCCCACATCTCAGAAGTATGAGTCCTGTATGGTCAGTGCATGGTGAAAAGGCCAGGAACTCCCAGCCCAAATGACTCCAACGTGGGCCGGCTACCCCGCAGCGGATTGCCAGTGGCATGGGACTTCCCGGCTCCCACTCAGCCTCCTGAGAACAGGATGGCGGGCCACCTGATTGCAGAATACCAGCGGACCTGGCCACGCCGCTGGCCCAAACAACTCCAACGTGGGCCTGCATGCCTGCAGGGTCTAAATCCATCAACATGTACAAAATCTAGGCCTCCACACTGGTGACACTATCTTCTGCTGGTCTCCCACCCACTACCCATTTTTTTTTCTTCTTTGTTTGTTTTATTTTGTTTTGTTGCCTTTCTTTGTCACTTTCTTTATCCGTCCTCTTCTCCAAGCCACTAATACCAAGTAGAGTCAACTCTTACCACATCACTCAAGATAATCCTGGAGACATAAAGGTCAAAAGAACCAAGAAATGCATATAGCCAGAAGAAACTGTAAAAACAGACATTCCCTAGGAGAACACTATTACCTATATTAATGTAACCTCCCACAAAGAAGACATAAAACCAACACAGAGCACAAACCAAGAGAGGTAAATTACATATGTATACCAAGAAAACTACAAGATGTAGAAGCAAAACACAATCCCAGACCTCCAGCTCACCCAAAACAAATACAGAGGACAAGGATAAAGAGGAAATCAAAAGACACCCAATCAAACTCTCAGATATGATAACAGCAGAAGTTAAAAAGCAGATAGGAGTGGCTATAGAGAACATCAGACTAGAAATAATTGTCCAAGTCAAAAAAGAGATGACAAGCATAATGAAGGATTTGCTTACTGAGTTCAGGGTAGACGCAGATAAAAAACAGAGAAACTAAGTAAAACAATGGAAAACTTGAACACTTAACTTAGCAAAGAAATGGAACTCATGAAACAGATCCAAACAGATATCCAAGAAACAAAAAAACTCGCTGGAAAGCATACGCAGCCGATTGAATAAGAGCGAAGACAGAATCTCAGATGGAGAAGACAGGTTTGCAATCAGTGACAATGAAAAGAAAGACCTCTTAAATAGCTAGAGAATATGAAAAATCACCACAACAGCTGCAAGACGATGCAAAGAACAACAATATAAGAGTGATAGGAGTGAATGAAAAAGCAGGAGACAATGCAAAGGATCTAAAAAGATTATTTACAGAAGAAATGACAGAAAATTTCCCAAGCATGAGAAAAGAACTTGATATACAGATAAATGAGTCATATAGAACCCCAATTACCCATAACCAAAATAAATCTACACCAAGACATATAATAATCAATATTTCAGAAATTCAGCAAAAGAACAGAATACTGAAAATTATTAGAGAAAAAAAAAAACAAATCAGCTATAAAGGTAAACCCATCAGAATCACAGCAGATTTCTCTACAGAAACCCTTAAATCAAGGACAGCCTGGAGCAAAGTATATCAAGCCTTAAAAGAAAACAATCTCCAACCCAGATTGATGTACCCAGCCAAACTATCTTTCAAATTCAACAATGAAATAAGATACTTCTGTGACAAAGAACAGCTGAAGAAATTTGTGACCTCCAAACCACCTGTACAAAATATCTTGAAGGAGATCCTGGAAAAGGAAAGAGTTAACTATAATTACAAGGACACTAACAAAAACGCACCAGGTTAGACAAGCAGTTGAACTGAGGTAAAACAGAACCAACAACAGAAAAGATATATGGCAAAAATAAGTCAATACATAATAGCTATAGCCATCAACATAAATGGGCTCAACTCACTGATAGGTAGCAGAATGGATCAAGAAAAGAAACAGCTAGCAGAATGGATCAAGAAAGAAGATCCAGCAATATGCTGCATGCAACAGACAAATTAACCCAAAAAGAAATACATAGATTGAAATTGAAAGTATGGAAAATAGTATTTTATGCAACAGGAACCCAGAAAAAAGCAGGGGTAGCTATCCTAATCTCAGACAAAGTAAACTTCAAACCAAGACTAATAAAGAGGTACAAAGACGGCCATTACATACTTCTGAAGGGAAAACTCCAAGAGGAAGAAATAACAATCATTAATATTTATGTGCCAAATATTAGTGCATCTAAATACATAAAACTAATATTAAGGGATAGGAAAGATCAAATAAACACTAACACAATTATAATGGGAGACTTCAACACCCCACTGTCACAAATAGACAGATCAACTAGACAGAAAATCAACAAAGAAATATCAGAACTGCACCAACTCTGTGAACAAATGGACTTAGCAGATGTCTACAGAGTGTTCCACCCTCCAAGAGCACAATACACATTCTTCTCAGCTGCACACAGGTTGTTCTACAAAATAGACCACATAGTTGCTCATAAAGGATACTTAAGTAAATGTAAGGGAATTGAAATTATCCCATGCATACTATCGGACCATAGTGCAATGAAACTAGAGTTCGGTGGCCACAGAAACCAACAAAACCACATAAACACATAGAAACTAAGTAGTATCCTGCTGAATAACAGTTGGGTCACAGAAGAAATCAAAGAAGAAATTAAGCAATTATTACAGTTAAATGATAATGACAATACAACATACCAGAACCTATGGGATACAATGAAAGCAGTGCTATGAGGGAAGTTTATTGCATTGAACTCCCACATCAAGAAGACAGAAAGAGCTCAATAAACAACTTAATGTTAAACCTCAAACAACTAGAAAAAGAAGAACAAAATAAACCCAAAGCTCATAGAGAGGAAATTATTAAGATCAGAGCTCAAATCAATGCATTTGAGACCAAGAAAACAGTACAAAGAATCAACGAATCAAAGAGTTGGTTCTTTGAGAGAATGAACAAAATAGACAAACCCCTAGCCAACCTTATCAAAAAAAGGAAAGAAAATACCCAAATCCATGCAATAAAAAAGGAAAGGGGTAAAGTCACAACTGACCCATCAAAAATCCAAAGGATCATCAACACCTACTTCAAGAACTTATACTCAAACAGGATGGAAAACATGGAAGAAATGGACAGTTTCCTAGAAACATATGAATTACCAAAACTAAACCAAAAAGAGATAAAACCACTTAATAAACCAATATCACCATCAAAATTGAAGAGGTAATTAAAAACCTACCAACAAAGAAAAGCCCAGGTCCTGACGGCTTCACAGCCGAATTTTACAAGAAATTCAAAGACGATCTAATACCACTATTCCTCGAACTCTTCAATGAAATTGAAAAGGAAGCGGTACTTCCAAAATCATTTCTGGAAGCAAGCATCACCCTGATACTAAAACCAGAAAAGGATCCAACTGAAAAAGAAAACTACAGACCAATTTCCCTAATGAACATAGATGCAAAAATTCTCAACAAGATACTGGCCAACAGAATACAATGAATTATCAAGAAGATTGTACACTTCGACCAAGTAGGATTCATCCCAGGGATTCAGGGATGGTTCAACATACGTAAATCAATATATGTAACACACCATATCAACAAAGTCAAAAACAAAAATCACAC
>PVJO010032332.1:0-13308 GCA_004026905.1 Hystrix cristata | reverse complement strand
TCTCTACTAGAACTTTGCACTCCCACAAGGTATTATGATCTGTGAATGGTTATTACAATCAGTGTTACTGTGGGACAGTGAGGGCTTAAAACTCCCATTCTTCCATCTTGTCCATGTCACTCTTCCCATTTTGCAGTTTTTTTAATGTTAAACATACATCTACCAAAAGATGCTGTCATTCTACCCCTATTTACCTAAGAGAAGAGAAAGCAGATAGTCGTACAAAGATTTATACTCAAGTATTCATACCAGTCTTATCTATAATATCCCCAAACTAAATACAAACTATATAATCAAGGGAATAAACAAATTTTGAGATATGTATTTGTAAAACTACTTAACAAAGAAAATAATTCAGCAAAATTCTAGATGGACAGAAAGCTGATCATGGTAGAGATGGAAGCAAAGGAGCAGAAGGAGGAAGAAAGGAGGTACCTAAAAATAAACAGGAGGAATCTTTGAGTAATTTATCTGTTATGCTTTTGACATAAAATGTCCCCAAAAAAGTCTCATGTTTAGAGGTGGAGCCTGGTCAGAGGGCTGGGAGACTTGGCATCTTCCATATGATGCTAACTTTTCATGCATGGAGAGTTCAAGAATTTGGGGTCATAAAGGCTTCCATCCTAATTTCAAAAGAAGGCCAAGGAGGCCAGGCAAAAATGTGACAGTGTCGCTGTCACTGCCCGGTGCCCCTAAGAGGCAGTGTGTGACACTGTGAGAGCAAAGTTCACGGTGCAGCGGAGAGCCCAAGAAGTTAGGGATGCCAGGAACATGGCATGTCTGCTGTAGAAAGCTGCAGGCAGTGGATGGAGCCAATGCAAAACAGAGGCAACGTGGACTGAGAATAGGGTTTCTTTGGATCTATTCCTTCGGGACTGGGAAGGTTTACTCTGTGCCATTGTATGTTGGAAGTATTTAACTTTCCTTTTTATTTTTGCAGGGGCTCACAGCTAAGACTTTTCCTTGAGTCTCAGGGGAAACTTTGGACTTGGACATTTTAGCAATGCTAGAACTGTTAAGACTTTGGTGATTCTTAAAAATGGACTAAATGTACTTTTCATAATGAGATGGGCATGAGCTTTTTGGGGACCAGGGGCAGAATGTCATGGCTTAGATCTAAAATGCCACCGAAGTCCTGTTCAGAGGTGGGGCCTGATGGGCGGGTCACTTGGGCATGACCTGGAAGGGTATATTCCTATCCACAGATTCTCTCTTCCTCCCTAGTTCCCATGGGATGGGCAGGTTTCCTGTGTCATGCTCTTACACCATACAGTTTCTGCCTTGGAGCCAGACAACCATAGACCAAAACCACTGGAAACTGTGAGCCAAAAAAAAAAAACAAAACCCTCTTCTTTCAAGTTGTGAGTGTCGCATTTTGTCCCAACAGTAGCAAAGTGACTGCATTATCTTAATTTAAATGTTTGTTTCACAGATATGTATAGATGTCAAACTTTAGCAAATTGTATAACTTAAACATGTGCAGTTGTAAACTGTGCATCACAGTGAGTTTTGATTGTGCACACTCATCATAGAAAGGCACAGTACTTTTCCTAACATAGCCTGATTTCTCTCTTTTAACTAAATTTGACCTGGTGAGATTAGTATTAGATTTATTGCGACACAAAAATATAAGCAAATCAATATTGCCTTAAAAAAACATGATTTGTTTTTTTCTCTCACTTAAAATCTCCATAGGTAGGCAGTGTAGCAGTTTCAGGGAGTTGTCAGGGATCCAGGATTTTATGACTTTTGTTCAAACATGTGTTAAGGCAGTTGTTTAAGACCTGGCCATCATAAAGTCCTTCCAGCAGTAGGAGAGAGGAAAGGAGTGATGCACATACTTCTCTGTTCAAGAACATTTGTCAGAACTCAAACGTGACATTTTTACCTATAACTTATTAGCCCAAACTGAGTCATAAGGCCACATGTCCTGCAGGAAAGTCTTTTCTCTAGATGGCCATATGGTTAGTATTATCGTTTGGATTGGAAATGTTTCCTCACACTCATTTGCTAAAAATTTGGTTGCTAGCTGATTGGTTTGGGGGGGAGTGATTGGATCAAGAGAGCTCTAATTTTAAGGGGATTAAACCACTAGTGAGATAATAATTTGATGGAATTATTGGATGATGATGGAAACATAAGGGTGGTCTACTAGAAAACAGTGAATCACATAAGTATGACCTTGGGTACTAGTTCTGATCCTTTATCCATTCCTCTCTGGCTCCTTCTCACTCTGATTCCTGGTTCACTATGCTCAACATTCTTCCATCATGGCCTACCAGCTTGATGTTTCTACCTTAGCACAGCCCTAAAAGCAATGGTGCAGGTTGACAATGCACTGAAACAATGGGCAAACACAAACCTTTCTCCAACTGAGTTGAATGTACCAGGTATTTTGTCATAGTAATGGAAAATTGACTGACACAATCAGCTAAAAATCTGTAGTCCTGTATCTAAAAAAAGGAGAGAAAATATACATTAAAGGGCAGCTGGCAGACTCAGTTTTCCTGGTGAATTAAAAAAAAAAACAGACTGTGAAAAATCTTAGTTAGTCCTAATGAAATGAGCTTATTATTTCTGAAAACAAAGGTAAATTCTACATGTGGCTCTTGCAACCTCACTTTTCATCTCCAACATTCATAAACAACAATGAAAGAGAGAAAATTAGCTGGGGAAAGGTGTGGTAAGAATATTGAATGCTTTTCAAGAATAACCTTCAGTCCATTATTATCCTTTATGGATGTCTCTCAACATTTAACACTGGCATAAAATGAAAACAAATTATTCACTAGGCTTTGTAACAGACTGCCATATGACGGTTAATTAATTTTGTGATTCTTGCTAGTGAAAATGATTCATAAGTCACACATATTTTCCCTGCTGCATCAATCAAGGATATTCATGGCAAAGGACTAAACCATATTCAATAGAGGTACAAGCAATTGTATCTTTCTGAAAGATAGTTTTTATAGCCTCCATGGGACTCTTTTGCCATCCATCCTTCCCTCAATCCATACCAAAGCAGAGATTAATTATCTCCCCATATAAATAATCAGCACTCTCCCAATGAATTGTGATCTGAATTATGATTTTCCAGAAGGGCTTTCTCACCTTCATTTCTATTGTGTTGTTCTCTGGGGAACACAGGGTGAGATGCTGTGACTATAGGGATGATAAATCATTGTTGCTACAGAAAAAGAGCCTAGGAAGACAGACACATGAATAATGAAGTAGGTATAGAGGTATAGAGGCAGAGGTATACTTACATCTTCGACTTTCTCAATCCTGGGCCCTTGGAAAAAACAGCCTCTGTTTCTACTGAGCAGAGATTTAAGATTATGAAAAATCAGGACTCCTAAATTGTCTAAACTCCTAAATTCTCTGACTAATAACAGAGAGTGTGATGAGTTAACAATTTCCTTGTTTTCCTTTAAGTCTTTCTTATGTAACACTATTAGTTCCCATTCGTTTGCTTGTTTGTGAATTTGATAAAGGACTGAGTAACTATAGAGGATCCAGTAGGGCCTACTGCAAATTGAAAGAGGTCTGTGTTACATTTATTTCTTTGAAGACACTGGGCTGTTTTAAAAAATTGAAAAGGAGGTATCCAATTTGATGGAGTAAGGACTTCAGTGAGCCCATTCCTATAAATATATTTTAATTGTTGAAAAACACATATAAAGCAATCTTTTAGAAGTTCTAGAAATTGTCCTAAGGATATATAACAAAGGACAAAAATTATTCAAGAAAAGTCACTATACTTCAGTAAAAACTGTGAGAGGAATCTGTAACATTTAAGTCATTCTATTCCAACTGTGTGATAATTGTGACATGTCCATTGGATTGAATAACAAAATACCTAGCAGATTAGTAAAACACACTTTTAGGTGTGTCTAGGTGAGTGATAGAGGCATGACCTTCAGTAATATATATGTATAGTCTCTGGATCATTTCCTCCTGGTACTGTTCCCTTGCTCCATGAACTAAGCATCTTTGCTCCACAACACCCTTCCATCATAGTTTTTCTGCCTTGGAGACAGATAATCATGGACTGAATCTCCTGAAACCATGAGTTAAATTAAATCCCCTTTTATTTTCTAACTACTGCAGAAAATTGTACCAAAAAAGTGGGTGGGTCATTGTTGTGACTATAACTTACCATGTGGTTCAGAAGTCTTTGGAGCTGGTTTGTGGGAGGAGTTTGAAGAAGTTTAGAGACTCAGGCTGGAAAAAGTCTAGAAGGCTATAAGTAAGCCTGATGGGTGATTCTTGTTAGAGCTCAGAAGATGAGAATGCTGACAAGAAGGTGGACAGTAAGGGCCAAGCTCATAGTTTCAGCCAGAACAAAGGACTCTACTGGGAAATGGACTACAAGGCACGCATATTACACTGTGAAAACTTGTCTGCATTTTGCTTAAGTCCTGAGACTTTGTAGAAGGCTGAGTTTAAAGGCCATGGACTAATTCAAAGGCAGCACAGTGTTCAGGCATGCATACAGATGGAAGCTTTTAGACAGACCTAAAATGATAATCAGAGGCAAAATCAAAGCAGAAAAGAAAAGTTTATTTCGGGTCACAGTCTGTAGAGGTTTCAGTCCATAGTTGGCTGGCTCCAAATCAGAGCAGCATGGCAGTGGAGGATGGCAGAGGAAATTGTTCATGGTATGGTGGCAGGAAGGAGAGAGTGAGGGATCAAGGGAGCAGGAAATGAAATATACTCTTCCAGGCCACATCCCCAGTGACCCATCTCTGCCAAGCGGGCTTCACTCCTTACATCACTTTAGCTATAAACTCTTAAATGGACTAATGCTCTGATGAGTATCATGCCCCCATTATCCAATCATCTCCCCAAATCCCCACCTACGAGTTCATGAGGATTTTGGAGGACATTGTGCATACAAACCATATCGGTGAGGTACAAAGTGTGACCCACGAGATGTGCAACATTCCAAAAGAATTGTATATTTTCTAATTTATATAAGCAGAAGTCTGGGGAATAAGTGTAGAAATGACCATTAAGCATTTAGTACAATTCTGGAAGGTACATAAAATTGGATCAAGAAGAATATATTGATATGGGCCCACAAACCAGTTTCTGCTTTTAATGCTGCAGTCTGAGGGGTAAGAAAAGCCATTAATATTTTGCTTTGTAGGTTGACTGAATATGCTAGAGATGCCTGATCTCCCTTGATTTCATGTAGGAGAAGCATTAAAATGCTTGAGGAGATTGGAATGCTAGAATTCATTTGTTGCTTAGAACATACTCATCCATACTTGGAGCATTAATAAAACATGTTTTTAACCAATACATTGAGAAGTAGATTTGTAAAGAGAGAACCAGCAACCTTAAAAGAGTTTCATGATTGCTAAACCTTTTGAGGAGAACCACAGTCACTCAGTTGGAAAACTTAAATGCAATGGTAGAATTAGAGCCCAGATGGCAATCAACCACCAAAAGCAAGATAAGCATAATTACATAATAGACAGCAGAGGCAAAGCAACAAACAGAATAGCATGATGCTGTAGATTTATGGTGTTGGCTAGTTAATCCTGGTGTTCCTAGAAATGAAGTAGATAGGAAACCTATCAAATTCTTACCGTATCTGTATAAGCAAGAAATTTTTTTAAAAAACAAACGAACAGCTGGGGATTTAGCTCACTGGTTAGAGTGCCTGCCTTGCAAGCACAAGGCCCTGAGTTAGATCCCCGGCACTGGAGAAAAAAAAAAAAAGAACAATACTTTAGCTTAAATAATAAAAACAGAGAATCACAGATTCTCAATCAATCTCCAGACCTAAGCCAGTTTATAGGCTCAGAATCTCTTGAATCAAGGGGAATCCTAGTCTACAAAATGCTGATTAGCATAAAAACCAGGTTAGCAGTTGGGGTCGGGGATTTAGGTCAGCGGTGGAGCACTTGCCTAGCAAGTGAAAGACCCTGAGTTCAATCTCCAGCACCCCTCCAAAAAAAAAAGAAAACAAAACAAAACAAAACAGGTTAGCATTTAGGATATAGCTTTTAGAAGGCAAACAAGCATTTACTATGTTTTCTATTATCTCTGTTGCTTCCAAAACTCAGACCAATACCTGTTATCTTCAGTACTGTTCCCCACCATTCTATCTACTTTTCGCCTTCCTTTTTCTATTTCTCTTTTCATTTATCTCATCGTTTTTAGTATGGAAGTATATATAAAATATACTTCCTGTTCGGTTTTAAGAAAACTAGTTTTTATAGCTTTAGGCATTTATTATTTATCCAGAAAAACACTTAATAAGATTCCACATTAGCCATTTATAGTTTTACCACTTTGTTTCGCTCATTGAAAACATATATAGAATGCACCAAAAATTTTATACATCAGGAAAAGAAAAACTTGTATGTATAAATAAATATAAATATATATAAATATGCACACACATACACATATATATATACACACATATATATATATATATGTGCTGGGGATTGAACTCAGGGCCTTGCACTTACCATCAAGCGCACTACCACTTAAGCTAAATACCCAACCTGATATTTTAATACTAATTTTATTGAGACACCATGAGATTAATACAAGTTACCTTTGGCCTCTACAATTATAAAAGGTGTTCAAAGTGGTGGCCATTAGCTTTCAGACATTTATTAGTATGGCGAACTTCTAAAGCGTTTTTTTTGGCAGACTCTGTATATTAAATTTTTTTTTTTTTTGCTAGATAATGGTATGTGATAGTTAACTGGTTGTGTCAACTTTAGTAAGAAATGCCCAACTAAATTGGGTCAGCATAGTTCTGGGTGTGGAAGACCCACTCTAGGGAGATTGTTGCAGAATGGTATAAAAAGGAAACGAAGAATGAAGGCTCACTTCTGTTTCTTCAGAGAAGCATCTGTCTTCACCTACACCTTGGACATCATCTCCGGGCTTCCAGTGCAGACTCTTCAGCCTTCCACCTCAAACCCTTTGGCCTCCTAATACAGATGCACACGGGACACTATTACGCACTTCAGGCCTTTGACTGGATCCTTCAAATCTCCAGTGTGACACAGATCTTTCACACTCTTCCACACCTGGCTCACTGGGGAGCCACTGTAAGTCAATCTTGTAAATTCTTGTATAAGTTTGTATATCTTGCATTAAATCTGTTCCTCTAGAAAACATGACTCCTGCATGGTACAGTAGTACTTCAATTCATAAACTTAATCTGTTCTACAATTTGGGGAAAGATGGGCATGCTCTGTGTTTGTGTGGGAAAGGTGGCCAGTCATGTTTGTCACCAGATGCAGAGTTTGCGAACAAAAACAAAATTGTGCCAAACGTTTCTGTTTGTGAACCAAATTAGTTGCAAACAAAAGCATTTGTGAAGCAAGGTACTACTGTAATAGATATATAGTTGAGTAAGACTATTCTCTGGATCCCATTGCATTCGACTATTCTCAGCCTCCCACACGGTCCTGACTACACTGTAAAATGGTATTCGTGCACTTGTTTAATCACTATTGTGCCGGCTGCAAGCTCCTATAAGGTAGATCATTTTTTCTATCTTCTAAAGTCATTTGTAAGCAAAGAACTTTTCATGTAGGAAGTACACCCAGAAATTATTTTGAACAAAGACTAATTTCTATGAGTTTCACTCTGCAAAAGAGCATCAATGAGAGTATGTCCTTCCTTTTAAAGATCAATCACAGTCTCTTAGTTACTATATTCAAGTTCAGAAAAACCACCTGAATTGGAAAATCAAACCGAGGCTCGCTACTAACTAGCTACATGGTCTTAGGCTTTTTAACTCTCAAAAAGAGAGTCCATGTGTAGAATGAAAATATTTGTACCTCATAGAAAAGTTGTAGAAATAAACAAGTAATTTCTGAAGGACATAGCATCTTTCGCCTAATAAATGTTCAAACAATGTTGCTACAACTAATATAACATGATGAATATGGTGCCTGGTTCAATATCATTAGTGCAATCAAGTATATTTATCACTAGTCACTTAAGGGTCACTATATGACCTAAGATGCAGAATAGTCTTATATAAAGGTTTAGTTCTTTTCTACTGTGGACTTTTCAGAAAGCCTCAGGTTCCAGAAGATGGGCCTTACTGAAGACGGTCTGTTTTAAAGAACATTTCCGGGAGCATGAACACTATATGAAAAGGAAACAAATTTATGCACAATTTTTTCATCTATTCCAATAAAGATTTACTAGAGAATTCCACAACAGAGCTACTGAATAGCAACAGAGAATTTAAGTGAATAGAGGATGTTCAAGACTAATAACTGAAAGTATCACCAAAAGAGATCAAATGAGTTGATGCAAAACACATGTGTTAACACATAAACCAAGCTCTAAGCTCCTATTCATACACCCTGAACCCAACACAATCTAACTGAACCACCAACATAAAAGTTGCTGCCTCTCTATGGTGGTTGTAATAATTAAAACCCTCAACAGGCTCATTGTGATACTCACATTTGCATGCCTGTAATGCCAGCACTATGAGATAGAGGCAGGAAGATCAAAGGTTCAATTCTACTTCAGGCAACTTAGTGATGTAACATGACCCTGCTTCAAAATAAAAAATAAAAGGGGCTGGAGATGTATCTCAGTGCACAGGCCCTGGGTTCAGTTCCTGATGCCAAAATAATAAATAAAGTATATACAACAGAGATGCTCATCAACATTAGGATTCCCTTTGGTGAGAGTAGCAAAACATAACGATTTACTCTTAAGTGAATACTATATTAAGAATAGGTTACACACTCACTCATGTTTCTAATGCTTAATCAAATTCTACGAACATATACAAATGATGAACAAATGTAACAAAGATGCCTTGAAATGAGATACACATGACTAGTTTAAGATTTTTCTAACCAAGGATTATTCAAATAGGAAAGGAAAAAAATAGCCTGTCTCAATTCTGCCTTTCCCACTCTATCTAAATTTGGAAATTATATTAATTCTTTTTACATTGACTGCCTCCCTAATGAGTTTAGCAACTGATACACTATGTTCACTATAAATGTGTCATCTCATTTATTTACTAAGTGTGCTGGGTGAATTAATCATGTGTTTGTTTACTCATTTCATTTATTCAATGCCTATTATGTATCTGAAAAAGAGACTGAAATATGAATGAGCCAGACTGCAAGTCCCAAGAAGATATCAACAAATCTAATGAAGTTCACAAAACACAGACAACTACAATTGAGTCACATCAGAGACAAAGAAATAAATTTTTTCTGATTGGTTTATTTGAATAAATTACATATTAATGTCACTGAAAACTAAGCACTTTTGTTCTCTACAAAAATTACGACACACACAGAGAAACTGAATTTCTTCTGTTACCACACACCTGTAACCCCAGAAACTATAATCTATGTGCTATTAATTGTTCTTAGTCAAGATTCATGTGATTCTTTGCCAAGATGATCTGATTGTTCAGAAAAAGATTATAAGTCATTTCTACACAGTTCGTGATTGTATGTGTATGTTGTGTACGTGTGTTGCAATGCTATTAGGACACACAAAAATAGTACTCATTTTAGATAATCTCAGCAAGCAACTTCTAACCAAACAACTGAGTTTCAGCCAATCACAGTGATCAAGCTTCAGCCATCCCTACTTGTCAACAGATCAAAACACGCCTATATTAGGTAAATACCAACTTTAGCTAATCAGATTGTTTCTGTATGTCATTTCCTTTTCTCTAGCTATAAAAATAACCTGCATATGTGGTGAGGTAGGGCCTTCTGAAAGATCTTCAGTCTAGAGGGCCGCCTAGCTGTAGACCTTTTTCTTAATAAATGTAACTGTTCATAGTTTTTCTTTTAACAAATGTAATGATGGGAGTTGCTATGGCAGAATAAGAACACCTGGTGCCAAGTTCAGCCATGTCATGATAGAACGTGGGGCCCTCCATAGGACCTCAATTGTGCTTGGATCCCTGTTTCACAAACCGTGAGATCTGGGCCAAAGAACACTTAAATAATCTCAGAGATTACTTCCAGCTCTTTTCTATGTGTGTGTGTGTAAATTCCTATTTTATTCTCCAATTAGGAGAGGGTGTGGGACTAAGCTAAAACCTGGTTACAATGGGTGCACCTGGGAACAGTCTCAGGGACTGAGGGAAGGGGGAGCAAAATAATATCCAGGGACACCTCTGAGGACAACAAGTTGGTGGAACAGGACAGAACAACCCAACCAACTCTGTGATTCAAAGGTGGATTCCAAAAGTAGCCAAAATCAAGTGCAAGGTCACAGAAAGGGTAACCTGAGAGACGAGGATGTGAGAAGGATGGCGAAAAGTTGAAAAGCAAGGATGAGGTCACCAAAGAAGCCCTTGGTCAGTGTGTTTGTTAAGACACAATTACAGTACAGAGACCCTGAGAGGAAGCTGTCTTGTCCAGAGGCTCAACCACTGAAAGGCCTGTTTTAGATACAAAATTGTTGAAAATAAAAGCTGCAGAAAGTATCAAAATCATCAACATGTTTTCTCACACCCTTAGACTTTTTGTGGTCCTTAAAGATAGGAAAGAAGTTTGGTTATAATAACAGGCTGTCAGCATTGTCACAATTCTAGATCAACACCAAGTACTCTGCATCTTCCCAAGCACCACTTTGTACAAAAAAGGAGGAGGAGGACTAGGACAGGCGGGGAGGGGGAGAAAAGGAAAAAGAAACACAGGAACAATGGAGGGCTAGAGGAGGCAAGCCCAGAAGCACTCTAATGCCCAGGGAAGAGGATGGAATCCTCTCTCTGTGCCTTTTTCAGAGTTGAGAGTTCACGGGACACGGAAGGGGAGGTGGGCAAAGGCCTGTGCCTCTCTTTCTTAAAGACCATGTTTCTCTTAAAATGGATCCAGAACCCTTCTCTCTCAGCCTGCTTCCAGAAACTACATAGGTTTCTTCCTCACTTTGTCCCTCTAAAAACAAACCAGGTCTCCAGGTTGCATACTTAGGCCCAAGCAGCGGCCCAAGTGTGGCTCTTTCCAGTGATTTTGGGGAATGGAGCTTAAATACAAAGACTGAGTGTTTGTGTAGGTGTAAAGAGAGAACTCTGTTAACATGAGACAGAACTAGAGATAAAATAACACGGGCCATGAACCATCATGGGCTGGGAACTGGAATGAACAGGGGATGTCGAGCAGCTGGGGACCCAGGGCCTGGGGCTTGGGAACCATGATGCCACATTTTGGCATGGAACTCCAAGGAATCTAAGAATTAACTGAGCCTAACTCCCACCTGCATACCAAGTCAGAACAATAGAGCTTATTTTTTACTTCTAAAATTAGCTTAATTTATAATTTCTAAATAGCCTGTTTCATGTTTAAAAATCATTAACCCTGTCTCCTTTTTTTCTTCTCTCTTTTGAGGTATATTAATTGACCTGTTCCCACCTCTCTGTCCACCCCACCTCCATGGGAGCCAGGGCGAGAGTGAAGTCTACCTAAATCGCCTGACTTGAGAATAGCACAGAGCTCCGAAATGAAAACTCAGGTGCCTTCACCAAAAAATAAATAAATAAATAAATAAAAAGAACTATCCCATCAAGACTATGATTGTTGTTGGGCATGGTGGCACATACCTCCCAGAATCCCCGAATTCTGGGAGGCTCAACCAGGAGGGGCAGAAGTTCAAGCCCAGCCCGGACAACTTAGCAGTTTAGCTAAGATCCTGTCTCAAAATAAAAGGGGCAAGGAGCTCGGATGTAGCTCAGTACAGAGGCTCTAAATTCAATTCCCAGGGCCACATACACACACAAAGACTGACTGTTAATGTTAATTCTGGGTTCAGATTTGTGTGACTCTAAAAAGATGCATTGACAAGCATTCAGAAATAAATGGGAAATATTTTTATTTGATACCCCTGAATCTTATAGAAATTAATTTGACTTATTAACCAGAGGAAAAGCTTTTAAAAGTGATATTTTGTGAACAGCGAGTAGAGATAAGGTGTGATATAATAGTTTAGCCCACAGTCTAACTCCAGAAGGAGTTCACTGCAAATAGCTACATTCTCTTGAATAAATGCTTCAGGCAAACCACTTCAACAGGTCTTAGTGTTATGATACAAAGAGACGCTATAGCAAAGATATGAGGGATTATTCGCCTTGATTATTGAGAAACAACTCGAACACAGTAAAAATTACATAAAACTTTCCAGCATAAAATCACCAAAGACTATTAGGAGCTGACCATTTACTGGGGAGGAAATCAGGGTAATTAAAAAGAGAACTGAAGTTAGTATTAAAAGAGAGAAACTGATTTTTAAAATATTTTAAAAACTCAAAAAGAGTCCATGAGACACTATCATACTTTCAAATATATATTGTGCAAATCCCAGAGGCTTTGCCTATTGCACTGGATTCACCCAGAGCATCTGCTGCATGCAGCCGCATCTCCACTAGACTGTGAGCCACAGTGGCTCCCTAGAGCTCTGGGACACAAAAGGATTGTTGGGTCTTGGGGTGTGGCAAGTGTCCCTCTCAGAAATCATAAGTGAGTAAATTATGATTTCCTGAAGGATAGTAATTATCTACAATGTGTTATGTAGCTTTCCTTCCCTGAGTGTAGATAAACACTATTTTCTCACAAGCATCGGTAAGTGGTGGACAGGTGCGCTGTCAGTTGACACAGGACAGGCAAACAGGAGGCAAGTGGCGAGATAAAAGCAGGTACTGCTTTCAAAGGAATCTAGGTCATTTTCGGCATAGTTTTCAAGAGCGCACTGAATGGGTCCAGGGGTGTCAGGCTTGTCAGTGTCATATAGACAATGCCCTTGCTGTGCTATGACACAGCCCCAGCTTGAGAAGAGGACCAGGAATGAGGAGCCCACTGTCCTGTATCAGGCTCTGCCCCCGACGCCTGGGAAGATGCCAGAATGGCTTTATCTCGGTAGTGTGGTTCTCTCGGCTTTATCGGAACATGGTGGGCTACATACATGTGGTAGCTGAATGAGACTGAGCCTTAGGCTACCACTGGAAAATCACAACTTGTGATAATGCTACAGGAACTTCAGTCGTTAGCTTTTTAAAGGGTGTCGAGGCCTGTTTTAGTCTGCAAGGCTCTGTTCACGTGAGGTATTTTTCAGAATGCAAGCACAAAATACACCTAAGAGGAGATGCTCAGTCTGAATGGGACTGAGGGTGCAGAACTTACCAGCACGGCTCCTCCGGGCTTCTGCTGATGGCCTTCCCGAAGGTCTGTAAGGAGGCAGAGTTAGAACCATGTGAAAACTACTCTTGTACAGAGGACAGCCTTGAGCAGAGAAAGTGTCATTCAGTGGCAAGTAGGTAGTTAACAGGAAGCTGAT
>PVJO010032331.1:0-13194 GCA_004026905.1 Hystrix cristata | reverse complement strand
GCAAGTGGTACCCCCTAATTCCAGGGCTGATACAGTACCCCAGCACCTGGGGAGCCAGTGTTTCCTCTGACCTATGTGGTCATGCTTTCCAGGGGTGAGCTGATGCTGCGGTATCTTATGCTGTAGGGAACCAGAGGCCTGGATGAACCATGACACCCAACCCTTCAGGTTGAAGAGCCGCAGGGTCCCACCTGCCAGGAAGTGGAATAAACACCTCCCCGCATGCTGGAGTCTCACTGCATTGCTCTTCATCCACCAGAGCCCAAGCCCCAGCCATGCCTTGCCACTCCTTGGTCCTTGCTGCTGTTGCACCTGGCCATACAATGCCAAGTTAACTGCCAATACTTCAAAGTCGATGGCCACCACTCCATTGTACCTCGTCTGCCAGGACCTGCTCAAGATACCAACACACCCTACTGGCTCTAGGTCCCAAATTACACTTGTACCCTCCTGCGTACACCCTTCTTCCTCAGAGATATGACAGTGCTGTGCCCTTCTCCATGTGATCAAAGCCTTGGCTACATCATATGCCTCTGGAATCTGAACCTTGAACAACCAAAGCTGGAGTGTGACTCAGAAAAATAGACCACTACTTTGTGGGAGACATGTATCTACCCATGACTCTGAGAATGGACCAATGCTTCAAGTTCCAGGGCTAGAGTAGTTGACAAGACACTGAACCCAGGACCCTGGCTCCACAACATTAATGTCCTGGGTTCCAGAGTCACAGTGACTGCCTCTGGGCCATGTCAGACCTGACACCAAGAGAGAGCCTCTTACCTAGGATTCTCCACCATGGAAATGACAAAAACAGAACAATCTCAAAAGCCCTCGCCACTAAGGCCTCTAATGTCCTATCCTGCCGCTGTTACTGCCACAATGTCTAGTAGCCTAAGCCACTGAGGTACCACACTCATCACTGATATGATCGCGACTGAAGAAGCTGCATGGAAACTATATCATTGTACCCACTCAGACCCAGACTCTGGACCCGCCCTAACCAACGACTTCATGCCCATCTACAGGTGAAAGTCTTCCACCATGGTTGCTCTAACAGTCATATTACTGCAAAAAAAAACCAATGCAGGAATACAAGAAACATGAAAAAGCAAGGAAGCATGACACCACCAAAGCAATACAATAATTGGCCCAATATCCAACCCCAAACAAATGTATATTTACAAACTGCCCAAAAATAAATGTTAAAGAAACTCAGTGAGATACAACACAGACAATGAAACCGGGAAAACAAGTCACAATCTGAATAAGAAATTCAGTAAGAGACAGATATCACAAAAAAGAACCAAACAGAAATGGTACAGCTGATTTTTGTATGAAATAAAATATATACAGAACTTCAATGAAAGACTAGAGGAAGAAAAATCTGTGAACTTGGAGACAGGACATTGAAATTACTCAAATGAGAGGGGAAAGGGAAACAAAAGGAAGATACACAGTTCTTACAGGACACCATTAAGTAAACAAACATCCTATAGGAGTTTCAAAGGGAACAGGAAGGGACAGAAAGCTTATTTAATAAAACAATTGCTAAAAACTTCCCAAGTCATGGAAGAGACATGTATGTTCAAATCCATGAAGCTCCAAGGTCACGGATATTTTCAACTTAAGAAGTTCTCTCTGAGGCACATAAGAATTAGTTATCAAAGGCAGAATTTTACCATCAAATCAGGAATACACACTGAATTTCTAGGCGAAACCTCAAAGACAGAAAGGGATGACAAGTGCTGAAAGAAAACAGTGCCAGACAAAAATACTATACCCAGCAAAGATGCCCTTCAGAAACAAAGGAGAAATAGTTCCCCCAAACAGGCAAAACCTAAGGGAATTCATTACCAGTAGATCTGTATTACAAGGAATGCTTAAAGTTGTTCATCAAGAAGTGACAAAAGATGTAAAGAAGTACAAAAATCACTGGTAGACGTTAAATTGACAACCGAATCCAAAACGCTCCAATATCATAATGAGTATAAATCACATGTTTCTAGTAAGAAAGTGAAAAATCAAAAATAGCCAAAAATAACTAAAACTACAATAAATTTTAATACAAAATAAAAAGTTGTAAATTGTACATTAAAACATAACTTGGAGCAGATGAGAAGTCCAGATTTTTTTTTTAATATGACAGAAAAACAGAGAGGCTGAAAGTGAAGCGATGGAAAAAAATATTCTATGCAATGGTAACCTAAGGAGAATAGGAGTGACTTTACTTATACCTGATAAAATAGACTTCAAAGAAACAGGCATCACAAGAGACACAGAAGGTCATTATTTAAAAATAAAGGGGTCAATTCACCAAGAGAACATGCATTCACAAATATATATGCACTGGACACTGGAGCATCTAAATGCACGAAGCAAACATTAATGGGCATGAATGGAGAGAGAGATGGCAATACAATAATAAGGCATTTCTATATAATATTTGCAACAGTGGATCAACCCAACACAAAATTAATAAGGAATACTAGACTTAAATTGCACACTGGACAAAATGGACTCAAACATACACAGAACACCCGACAGCAGTAGAATAACCATTTTTTTTCTCTAGTATGCATGAAGCATTCTACAAGATAGATCATGTGTGAGGCCAAAAATAAGTCTCAAGAAATTTAAAAAAATTGAAACCATGCCTAGTGTCATTTCAGTCTAGAATGGTATGAAATTAGAATACCAGGAGGAATTCTGGAAAATTCACAAAGATGTAGCTATTAAGCATATGCTGGAAAAACCAACAGATCAATCAAGGAAAAAAATCAAACAGAAAATTTAAAAATATCTCAAGACAACCAGCAATAGAAACAACACACTAAAACCCACGGGAAGTTTATAATAATGTTCTTAGAAGGAAGTTTATAACAAAGGATGCCTACATTAAAAGGAGTAATGATCTTAAGCAGATTGTGTAACATTATGCTGCAAAGAACTAGAAAACAATAAACTAAACTCAAATTTAGCAGAAGAAGGGAAATAATAAAAATCAGACATAAATAGAGAACAGAAAAACCACAGAAAGAATCAATAAAATTAAATTTGTTTTTAAAAAAATAACATCAGAAAACCCTTACCTACTCTAATTGGTGGGGGCTGGGGGTGGGATAAAGAGAGGAGGTGGAGGGAGAAGGGAGGGGAACAGAGAGAGACAGACAGACAGAGAGAGAGCGTGAGAGACAGAGAGAACCCAAGTAAATAAAATTTTAAAAGCAAAGATACTACAACACATGCCTCAGAAAGGAAAAGAATCATAAGAGACTACTGTAAATAATTATATCTCAACAAATTATACAATCGAGAGGAAACGATTCCCAGAGAAATACAACCTACCAAGACAGATCAGTAAAAAACAGAAAGCCTAACAAGAGACTGAAATAGCCAAACTTTCCAACAAAGAAAAACTGAGGACCAGATGGTTTCATGGCCGAATTCTACCAAATCTTCAAAGAACTAAAGCTAATACTTCTTGAACTTTTTCAAAATACCAAGCTAGAGAGAATACTTCCAAATATATTTTATGAAATAAGCATCACCTCAACATCTAAGCCAAAGACATAACAAGAAAACTAGAAGTCAAATTATCTGATGAAGATTATTACAATAGCCTCAATAAAGTATAAGCAAACTGGATTCAACAACACACTTAGAAGATTATACATCAGAACCAAGCTGGATTTATCCCTGGCATGCAGAATACATAAACAAATAGAAAAACAAAAAGGAAATAGCAAAACTCAAAAAAGATCGCAAACACTCCACACTCCCCTCAAAAAAAAAAAGTCAGCAAAAGATTTGAACAAACACCTCACCAAAGATACACAGAGGGCAAATAAGGACATAACTAGATGTTTAACATCATTAGTCACTGAGGTATGCAAATTAAAATCACTGTGAGACACCCAGAACAGTTAAAATTCAAAAGACTGACCATATCAAGAGCTGCCAAGAATGTGGAGAAACTGAACTCGGATGCACTGCTGTTGGAAATATAAAAGGATATAATCACTTTGGAAAACAGAATGGCAGTTTCTTGGAAAGTTAAACACCTACTATGTGATATCAAGTGCTTATCTACGCACACTAAGTATATACACAAGGAAAACAAAGCAAATGTCCAGAAAAAGATTTGTACATAAACATTCAGAGAGCTTTATTTCTAAGAGCCTCAAAATGGTAATAATGCAAATGTCCACCAACATGTGGATAAACGAACTTTAATATAACCATACAATAGAATACTACTCAGCAAAAACAATAATAATTATTGGAAGCGCAACACAGTAATTTATATAGTATTATTCCATTTACGTAAAATTCTAAAAAATCCAAATAAATCTATAAACCAGACTAGTGATTCCCAGGCTCTGGAGGACGAGTCAGATGTACAAGTAAACTTTAGAAAGTCAGAAATTTATTTGATCCATATTCTGGTCATAATGATACTTCCTGGTTATATACATATGTTGGAACTTACTAAATTTGTATACTTTATATATATATAAATGTGTACATTTATTGTGTATAAATTACAGCTAGTCAATTATTTTTGAAATATTGAAACATTAAAATTTTAAGTGTCTATAATTAGGTTTATGGATGACATGGGTTTTATACTTTGTTTTTCAGTGTTTCCTCAGTTTTCTGTATTAATCATATTTGATTTTTTGTAATAGGAACAAAAAGTTGTTTTATTTTTTGAAAATTATAAAATAATAAGTATACTGAAAGGATAAAGTGTGACACAGAAAAAGTAGGTGCCATAGGTGACATATCAGAATGTTTTGACAGATCAATAGAGCACAATTTAATAGCCAATTTCAATTTATAATTCATCCTTCTAAAGTGCTTATATATGAGATGTTGTTAAATTATGATAATTTACCTGGAGACATCTTTGTTGGTCTCAATATAACTAGTCATGCTCACATCAAGACAATAACAACCCAAAACATAAAATAAAGCCAAGGAATGACCCTCTGGTTATGAGCACATCTCAGAAGAACCAAGATATTTCAGATTCTAGCAAATGAGCCCAAGATCCTTAAACATAAAGCACAAACTTTTGAGTTTGATTGCAGAAAAAGCAGTTTCAACTTACAATAGATCTACTCTTTATTTTAATAAAAGTTTGAATTTTTTTTTTTTTGGGTTTTGTTTGGTTTTGTTGTTGTTTTGTTTGTGTGTTTGAGACAGGCTCTCGCTGTATAGTTCAAGCTGGCCTTGAACTCACTTTGTAGCCCAGGCTGGCCTCAAACTCACGACGATTCTCTTCTGGGACTATAGCCAGGCGCTGCCATGCCCAGCAAAAGTTTGATTTCAAATACCATGGTTTTATTCATTATTTTTAATAATACACATCAAATATACGCTTACTGCAACAAAGAAAAGCCTCGAAACTATTAAAAAAAAACAAAAAACAAACAAAAAAAAAACCTCTTGACTCCATTTCCAACCCCACTCCTAACCCAACACCTACAAGAAGTCAAGGTTAAGAGCATTTGGTACACAGAAGTACAATACACAGGTAAAACACATTTGAATTTTTTTTTTTTTTGATGCAGAGGATCAAACTCAGGGCCTTGTACTTGTGAGTTTCTTCCCTTTTTTTTGAATTTTTTTAAAAAACAAAATTGGTAACATACATTATATACCACTCTGCAATCTGTATTTTTTTGTTTAACGACAGCACATGGACACTCTAGATCCACATATGTAAATCTAACTTTTTCTTTCTTAATTGCTGTGGAAGATTCCATAATATGAGTATATAATAATTTTTTCAGTTATTCTTGTTTTGATGAACTCAAATTGTTTCTAGTGTTTTCACCATCAAACACTCCAAAATGTTGTAATATATATTTATCTACATACCATATATCTTTGTTTTGGATGAAATAAGCTCCTATTCCATCTCCCAACTCCAAAAATCCATTTAATATACTGTCCTCGGATAAAGGATGTATCAGATATTAAACTGATAAGAACAGATACTACACATGATCTTAGCCAAAAGCCTGAGAAGCAATGTATATCCTTTTTTAGGCACAGATTTTTTCCCTTAATGGATAGAATCTAAAAAAGTGCTATCCCAAAAGGTATATCATTTTAATAGCTATTCCTCTACTACTTTCCAAAGAAGTCATATAAACTTATGCTTCTGTCTACAATGTATGAGAATGCCATTTCCCTGAAATATGCATTATAATATTTTTAAAGTCTGGCCTACATGATGTCTGAAAATTGCTACATTCCTATATAATTTATATCTCCTTAACTATTAAGCAGAGTCAGAATATATGTTCACATACTTATTGAACATTTATATTTCCTCTTTTGTATTCCGCCTATTTAAATACTTTGCTGATTTTCTACCAAATCACATGATTTTCTCATCAAATTGTAAGATATATTTGCACATTAATTATATAATCCTATTACATGTATTAAATATGCATAAATTGTGATTTTTAACATAGGGGCTTATTACTTGAATTCATTCACTCATTTAAACAATATCATTAATTGTGGCTACATTCTGAGGTGGACCCAAAGAAACCTATTGAATATATTACACAGATCAAAAATTATACATCTAGGGGAAGGGGGTATTCGAGAGGTGTTGGTCAAAGGACATAAAATTTCAGTTTGACAGGAGGAATAAGTTCAGATCTATTGTACGTCATGCTGACTATAGTTAATAACATGTATTATATACCTGAAAATTGCTAAGAGAATAAATTTTAAATGTTTTTATTACAAGCATGAGCACACACACAAAAGAATGAACTCGTAAGGTAAGGGACATGTTAATTAGCTTGACACAGTTATTCTATATCATACATATATATTAAGACAGCATGATGCATGGTATGCCAATTTATTTATTTTTAATGTTTTTAAAAACTGTCCACCTGTAATACAAGTTGCAGAAAGTGACATGAAATAGTAAATGGAAAATAAATAGTAATAAAAATACATCAAAATTTTAAATCTATATTAGATATGGTACCTGGGAGAAACAAGAATAAAGAAAAAAACTAGGTACTGAATAGATTACTATAGAGACTCCAGGAGAGACATAAGAATGTATTTGAGGGCTTTAAACACTTATGGGACCCTTCCTTTTGAAAGCTCTTTAGATTGTGTCTTGCAAACACATCTAAAGCAATCTAAAGAAATCTCAAAATCTAAAGAAATCTCAAAGGTAATTCTTAGAGTAAGTTCTTAAGTAATGAGAGGCAATTAGTACAACTATTAACAATAAAGCAGATCTCAAATTGAAAACCTCATACCATAGAGATATGTTCATAGCAACACAATTTGTAATAGCTAAGTCTTGGAAACAACCCAAATGCCCAACAGCTAAGGAATGGCTAAATAATATGTGGTTTTTCTATACAATGGAGTACTACTCTGCCATAAAAAGGATAAACTACGGTCATTTGTGGGTAAATGGATGCACCTTGAGAACATACTCTTAAGTGAAATAAATCAGTCACTCATGAGTACACCTCAAATTGTTTCTCTGATTTGAGAAACCATAAGGGTACATAAAGACAAGGAAGTATAATAGATATTAGGTAAAAGAAAGATTAATATTCAAAAGAGGAGAACTAGAAAGGGAAAAGGGGGAAAAGAAGGAAGGGAAAAGGGAAAGAAAAGGGACAGGGAAAAAAATGGAAAAATGTAAATAAACTTACTATAAACAAGGAAAGGGGGGAACAGAAGGGAGGGGTGCGGAAGAGGGGGAACCAAGATACATCATGTATAGGTACAAAATAACCATGACAAATGTGATCATTATGTATACAATGTACCCATACATGTTCTTGGTAAAAAATTTAAAAATTTTTTTTAAAAAATAAAGCAGATCTTAAGTACTGGAGACCTTGCTTTGGTTACAGTTTTTCAAACTGACTCTATTAAGTAAGAGAATCTTAGTTAATACTACACTTTCCCAGAAACTGTCACTGATTCATTAAAATTGACAAATAGCTGCAATGCTTGTTCTACATGATCTACATTTACAAAAAAAAATCAGTTTTTCCATTCTATCAATTATGACATTGATGAATTTCTCAAATCAAAAAAATTACTTGTAAACTAAAGAAAAATTTCCTGTGTTCCATTTTAAGAGCCCGATGTTGTAATTCTTGCAGCAAATCTTTATGGGCTCTAAATGTATGAATGAAAGTTGAATGTGTTCAGTTAATCTTAAAGGACCTCATATACAATTGGTCTACTGACTGAAACAAGGCAATTATGTAACGAAGCAGACTCTAACTTTGAATTCAGATTTAAAGTCATCTATTAAAAACTTGCTGCCCTGGAGCACAACCTCATAAGGCAAGCCCTGGCAGTAATACTTTCTTTGCTACAACACACTTTATCTTCAAGCACAAAAATATGAAAGAATCTCTTTTTTAAAAACTGCCAATTGCATCCTAAGCCTTGAGATTCAGTTTTCACATAAAAAAGGCAAAAAAGCTACCATTATGCACTTCAACACTTGCAGGTGAGAGACTTGGGTCTAAGATGATAAACGGAAGATGTAACGGTCAAGGCAGGAGGTAACAAGACCTAGATTTTAAAATAATAATAATAACAATAATAAAAACTAAAGAGCAATCCTATGTCTGTGACTTGACAGATGCTGGATCTAGAAAGACATCCTTGTCGTGTCCAACATTCTGAAGCCAGAAACAGTTCAAATGAGAAGTTGACAGCTGACTGTAGAATAGAAGTACTCATTATCTCAGGTGGTCAATGAATTAAGCAACTTGATTTTGATGAGGTACTATTGTTTTCATGTGCTTGTTCACTGAATTTTAGACTTCACTTAAGAATATGTCTCATCATCTCTCCTGCTCTGGAGGCGGCCGCCGCTTTGCCACAGGCTCTCTCAGTTACTCTGTGACTTGCAGGTGTGAAAGTCCAAAGGAAGAACACTGCAAACCCTGGATGCTGAAAATGAGGTCTGCAGTCTCCTTGAGAAGAAGGCCACATTAGCTGCCTGGAGGACGAGATATCAAGAGAAAGAGAACCAAGATGCTCTAGCTTCCAGTCACCTCAACCTTACATGCTGCCATCAGGTGTTGTCAACCATCAGGTGTTGAGAGACGCGAGCAAGGACACTCGACAGCCCGCACTCCCACCCAGAAGCTCGGGACATGGTCTAATGATCTCCATGCTGTACTCAAGTCCCCTTCTGGAGCAAAGCACAGAGTCTTAGATTGTGAAGAGCCACGAGAGCAGCCGTACAGCCAGCACAGTACGAAGACAGAAAGTGAGGAATCACCAGCAAGAGCCATGCGACTTCTTCCAGTAAAGAGGAGTACTACCAAACTCACTGCCTGAAGCTAGGGTTATCCTGATATCAAAAATGAAAAAGGAATTAGCAAAGAAAGAAAACTACCAGCCAACTTCCTTAACAAACACAGATGCAAAAATCTTCAACCAGACATGGGCAAACAAAATGCAACAAATTATTAAAGAGATCACACATTGTGACAAAGTTAGTTTCATCCCAAGGATGCAAGGATGGTTCAACATATGTAAATCAATAAATGTAGTATGTCGCATAAATAAAAAGAAAGTAAAGAATCACATGATCATCTCAAGAGATGCAGAAAAGGCCACAGATAAAATCCAACATTGATTCATAATAAAAACCCTGATGAAAATAGGTATAGAGGCCCTTATTTTAACTTGATAAAAGTCATTTATGGCAAACTCACTACCAACATCATACTAAGTGGAGAAAAGGTTAAAGCTCTTCCTCTAAAATCAAGAACAAGACAAGTGTGTCTACTCTTGCCACTCTTGTTCAATATAGTATTCGAAATCTTAGCCAGAGCAATCGGGCAAGAGAAAGAAATAAAAGGAATACAGAAAGGAAAGAAGTTCAAATTATCCTTATCCACAGATGACATGATCCTTTACACAGAAAACTAAAACCAAAACAAAGACAAAAAAAAAAAGCCACCAAAGACTCCAGGAATAGACAAATTTAGCAAAGCAGCAAGATACCAAATAAACACACAGAAATCAACAGTATTCTTCTATACCAACAAAAAAACACACCAAGAAAGAAATTAGAAATTAGTGAAATTAGAATTAGAAAAACAATGGCATTCACAATAGCTTCAGAAATAAATTAAATACTGAGGAATTAACCTAACAATGAAAGTAAAAGACCGTATAATTAAAACTATCATATTCTGAAAAAAGATCGATGAGGATATCAGAAAATGGAAAACCAGCACTTATTTCTGCATAGGTGGAATGTGTGTTGTCCAAATGATCATGTTACAAAAACTGATATACAGATTTAATGCAATCTCAAAATACTGATATTTTTCATAGAACTGGAAAAAACACTCTCGAAAAATTTATATGGAACCAGAAGAGAACTAGAATAGCAAAGACAATCTTGCGCAACAGGTGTGGAAGATTAAATCTAGATGTATAACTCTCACCCGGTTAAAAAAGAACAAAGACATAGATATTAAAACAGAAACAATCTGCTAGAAGATAAAATTGGCAAATCACTTGAAGACATAGGCATAGGCAAGCACTTTCTGAACAGAAGTCCTATTGCACAAAAAATAACACCAAGAATCAACAAATGAGCGCATATCAATTAAAAAGCTTCTGCACAGCAAAGGAAACACCAACACAGTGAAAAGACAACCTAAAGAAAGAGAAAATATCTTTGCCAGATACTCCTCAAACAGAATACTTAGTATAAAGAATTCAAAAGAATTAGATCCATCAAAATAAAATTTCTCAGAAGATGAAATACAAATGACCAATAAGTACATGAAAAAATGTTCAGCACTGCTGGTCATTAGAGAAATGCAAATGGAAACAACACTGAGATTCCATCTTACTCCAGTAAGAAAGGCTATCATCAAGAATTCAAATAACATGTGCTAGTGAGGTTGGGGCTGGGGGAGGAACCCTTCTACACTGTTGGTGAGAACATAAACTAGCACAACCACTGTGGAAGTAAGTATGGAGATTTCTCAAAAAATTAAAAATAGAAATTCCATTTGATCCACTATCTCCCTTCTGGATATCTTCCCAAAAGAGTTAAAGACATCATATTACAAGTGATACATGCATAGACGTATTTATAGCAGCACAACTCACAACGGCTAAATCTTGGAAACAACCTATATGTCCATCAACAGTTGGATTTTTAAAATGTGAGAGATACGTGTGTGTGTGTAGAGAGAAAGAGAGAGAGAACTATTCAATTATAAAGGATATTTGAATCACTTCTAGGAAAATAGATGTATCTTGAAACCATAATGCTAAACAAGATAAATCAGACTCAGAAGGTTAAATATTGCTTGATTTCTTTCGCACGAGAAACCCAAAGCATAAGTAATTTAAAGAGTAAAATAAAAGATGATAGGAAACAGGGAGGTAGACCTTTTGCAGCTGGGAAAGGGATTTAGGGATAGAGGGAGTGGAAGGGAAGGTAGGAGAAGGGCAATTAAAGAGGATTAAGCACAATATGTATTTCTATCAATCGTCCATGAGATAAACAAACATTTTTTCATGTTTGTGATATACAATGAATACATTCATTGTGAGGAATTGCATGCCCCAGTTAGCAAAATTTGTATCATTGTATTAAACATGTTAAGTATGAGAATCAGAGTTCATATGTCAACACTGATATTTCTTTTTTCATTGCTGTAAAACAGTAGTAATTTGCAGTACTCCAATAACTGATAAAAGATAGAAACAAAATAACATTGCCATTCCTCAACTAATTCAGTATTTTCCAATAATCTTACTGACTTTCAAATTTCAAAAGAATTTTTTAACATACCATTGTTTCTATTCCAGGCTTAATTCTAAAGAAAATAAAAAATAGCTTTTAAATTGCTATGGACATTGTGGCAGGCCATAAAAGGAAAACCAAAGTCAAGTCAGGAAATCTAGGTTTTGATACTAATTGTCTTCTAATCTCTTTGTTCTAGTCCAACTTTCCTGGCTATGAAATACTTTTAGAGAGCATAAAATTTGCCTAACTTCCTTTCTTCAACAAAAGTCTATCATTTTATATTATATATCTCATTTGAAAATACTAAATACTCAGAAGTCAAAAGCTTTTTAAATAAGCTCAGCTGAGGCGTAAATACAGGAAAGAAAGTTATAGAGTATCAAACTTCAACAGCACACATCCAAAGTATTTTAAAATATTTTTTCCAAACTCCAAAATAAAACAACACGTCAAAATTCCCTTATCTCTCTTTTTTTTTTTGGTGAGGGGAGAAGAGCTATTGGGGATTGAACCCAGTGCCTAACACTGAGCTACATTCCCAGCCTTTTTTTTTTTTTTTCATTCAAACTAAATGGCTGAGGCTAGCTTCAAACCTGGGATTTTTTTATTTTATTTTATTTTAAACCAAGAACACGTATTGGTACATTTTACATACAATGGTCACATTCATCACATTTATTTTGTACCTGTACATGATGCATCTTGGTTCTCCTCCCTCTCCCCCGCCCCTCCCCTCTGTTCCCTCCCTCCCTATTTACAGCAGGTTTATTCATAATTTTCCATATTTTCCCTTTCCCTTTTCTTTCCTTTGTTGCCTTTCTGCTTTTCCCCTTCTTTCTTTCTAGTACTCCTCTCCTTTGTATATTATCTTCCTTTTATATAATATCTATTACACCTCTTTGTCCTTATTTACATTTATGGTTTCTCATATCAGAGAGACAATTTGATGTGTACTCATGAGTGTCTGATTTATTTCACTTAAAAGTATGTTCTCAAGGAACATCCATTTACATACAAATGACTCTAGTTTATCCTTTTTTATGGCTGTGTAGTACTCCATTGTGTAGAAAAACTACATTTTCTTTAGCCATTCATTGGTTGTTGGGCATTTAGGCTGTTTCTAAGACTTAGCTATTACAAATTGTGTTGCTATGAACATGGTGGTGCATATGTCCCTGTCGTATGACGATTTTAATTCTTCTGGGAAGATCCCCAGTAGGGGAATAGCTGGGTCAAATGGAACCTCCAGTTGTAGTTTTTTGAGGAATCTCCATATTGATTTCCACAGTGGCTGGACCAGTCTACATTCCCACCAACAGTGGAGGAGTGTTCCTTTTTCCCCACAGCCCCGCCAGCATTTGTTATTGGTTGATTTTTCC
>PVJO010032330.1:0-13313 GCA_004026905.1 Hystrix cristata | reverse complement strand
TGGTTTCTAATTTTTTTTTTTTTTACTTTTTCCAAAGAAAACTTCTGAAGTTTTGAAAAGCTCATTCATAAAAGCTGAACATTCAGATTTGATAATTCAATTCAAAATTTCAAATATAAAAAGGCAATTTTATTTGACTTATTTCCCATTGATGTCCCCTTACTGATGTTTAAAGTAGCTATGGCTACCTTGTCCCTACGTTGCTTAAGAATTTCTGTCTCAGCCAGTTGAGGTACAGTGAGTAATTTCTTTCAGTTATCTCACATTAAAGTGTGAGGTTTCCTTGTGGGATTTAAAAAGCCACAAAACTTTATAAACATAAGAATTACTTCCACATTAAAAGACTAAACACAGCAGGACAGGCTGCAAGACCAGGGAGTGACTTAGACACTGAATTGAAATGGAAAACTCCCCCACAGCTGACTTAGGAGATGTCCTAATCTTTTCAATACGATGAACTGAACTGGCTTATGGAGATCAAAGTAGAAGCCAGTCTGGAGGCTAAAAGGTACAATCATCACAATTTGAACTTTTAATCTGAAAGGCCTTCAATTTCCTCTCCCAGTGGCTTCCACAGGATGGCTTAAGTATAGGACTCACCTAACTCCAGCTCAACTATTTCAAGGTACCTTAAAAGCTCTGTAAAGAATAAGGGATCATGCAGGAAGCAACGATTGGGGCTCTCAAAGCCTCACAGTACTAGCATCACAGATTGTAACTTTTAAATATCTTCAAGTTTCCAATATAAGGAAAGTCTCCTTAAGATTATAGCCAATAAAGACGTAAATGTCAAAATCTGCTATAATTGATGGGATGTGGATCAGTCTGAGTAGACAGGTGTTTGAGATTATAATCTTTATGATCTTTGGGATGACACTGTGCAACTACGTTAAATGTGACCCAGGATACTTGAATTGGAACTATGTACTTAGCAAGTCAAATGAAATAGTGAAAATGAGCAATCTTTCAGGGGATATAGACTAAGTATCATGTGCAACTCTTAGAAAAATATTATAGGGTATAGTGACTGACAGGGATACCACATTTTAAACTAAGAATGTGTGAAAGCGCTCCCTGTCAAGGACAGAAACTATGCACAGAGATGTAAATCAACGTCACCAACCTGTCAGAGAAATAGAGCACCAGGCACATTGTTAAACATGTAGAAGTAGCAAGGAATATCTGTCTAATTAAGATAGGTTCTGTCTTCAAAATTATGGGTCTGTTCCAATGACAGATACGATATGAGAAAATGCCATTTGGACCCAAGGGAAAAAAGTAGATTAGAGAGAACATATGTCCCAAAGAAAAATGCCAACAATTACTTGATATTATTCTATAGGCCCCTATGGAAATTAATGTGAATTTCTAGACATCTTTAAGAAGGACACAGATTCTATCCATGTAATTGTGCTTAAAGGCACATAATTAGCTTCTGTAACAAACACGCAAAAATAAGACTTAATATAAAATTTTACTACTGTTTGTATATTTTAAAGTGCTTTAAAAGTAGTATTTATTCCTCACAACAGACCCATGAAATGACTACCACTGATTCCTCCATACACAAATCAGCAGTACTGGGCAAGAGATTTTAAATAACTTGTCTGATGTCAGGTTGCTAGTAAATGGGCAAGTCAGGAATTGATTCTAGAAAACTTATTTGATTTTCACCTCGATAACACCTGTGGTACTCCCTAGGACAAATAGCAAAGCTCAGGTTTGCTCTGCCAAAATCATACCAACATTATCACATCTTGGTGTTGAGAACAGAAGCTGTTTTACTTCATCATTGTGAGACTCAAAATTTCAGACTGTGGCTAGGCAGTTGTCATATCTTTTACAATATCCAACTGTCATAACAATATTTTTTATACACAGAGTAGCTGGCACAAGCACGCATACACACACAATATCATTATTTTTTCCTGTGTTGTACTTTAAATCTGTGGTCTCAGAAGAGTACATTTAAAAATACATGTAGAATGGTGCTATAAAACGAACTGACCAGTTTTAGGTCAAGAATTTCAGATTCAGAAGGTGTAAGAGAGACATAATTTACACTTCCAACGCATGACAGGACAGTGATCTTGTTGTCCAGAAAGCACACTGACCAGTGCTGTTGCAGAAACATTCACCAATGTTTTGCCTTCTCCCGAGCCACATTTAAAACTTTCTGATTAGTTCTGATTTTTCTGTCACATTGAGTTCTCAGTATGTGAAATTCACCTTTTACATTTCTGAGAAAGTCATTTAATCAGACCCAAGTACTGTTCATCAGAGAATGGAATCCTTTGTGTGGTATTTTTTAAAAAATGTTTCAGTTAAACCTCAGTGCATGAAACCATTAGTATTCAAAATGGCTTTAAGATCTATCACACAAGTTCGTGATATTCCTAACATCAATGGATTTTCAAAGTTCTTATTATGTTCTTATGAGTGGTGCACCCTTCATTCATGAGTTACTCTCTTCTAGATGCCAGCTCTACAGATATTTCATATATTTTCTACTTACAGAGTATTTGCCAAGTGTTTATTTTTCTTTTCATTTGTTTATTTCTGCCATTTTTGTCCTTACCTATGTTAATTTATCAACCACTTTGGGGGGAAGATAAATTATAAAAGAGTACAGCATATAAAAATTATAAGCATAGGTGAAGATGAAAAGCAATATGATCCATAATCCATCATAATACTAAATTCATACTATATACAGCATCGATAATTCTATAAACAGTGAGACATTTTGTATTTACTTGATAATAAATTCAGTTTAAATTTTATTGCCAAAAAAGAAGGAAAAGAAGGATTACAAATAGGTTTATGAAGCAAAGACTAAACTATTACTTGACTTCTGAAGCTATATTTTGAAATACATGTTTGTTAAACTGGAAATCATAAGATTGGAATTTTCTGAGAATTTATAGTTGGAAATTAAATAGAGAAATAAAAGAAACATAGGAATTAGGTACTTCCAGGAAAAAGATACATCTCAAAAATAGTTTACAATAAAGAACAATGGGGTGGTTTCCATTAAGAAGGATGCCTTATATGTGCTTGATGCTGAAATACTTCTTTCTTCCCACCCCAGCTGCTGAGATTCCAATACTCTTATGATGCACCAAGTTCTATAAAAGTATTTGTAAAAGCAAACAACTAAATTGGAGAGCAAGAAATATCAACAAGAGTTAAATGGTCATACAAGTAAAATCCAAGGTACACATAAACTTCATAGAAAAAGCAAGATATTAAAACTGTTTTAGGAAAAAGAGCAACACCCTAAAGAAATATAAATATTCTAAACCCATGAAGAGTATGCATATGACATTATTATAATTTGTGATTCATGTATGTTTGTGATACATGGTGAGCATATACATTTTCATATTGCATCTTAATCCCTTTTACTTACCCTTTTCTCTCCCTTCCCACAAAGTCAATCTCCCTGTTTGATATGATCCTTTTTTTTTTTTCTGCTCTTTATTTATATTTTGGGTTTCTCATCTAAGGGAAATATTATATATCTCAAAGAGTGATGGACTAAAATATTAAAAGATAGAAACATCATATATTTTCTCTTCTCCAGAAATGGAAACAGTTCTGTATTAATATTTTGGACGTGCCATTATTCACAGGTTTTTGAGAGGGATGTCCTTAGAAATATTATTCTGAGGCACTGAATTCATTAGTCTCTGTGGAAACAGATGTATTTGGTTTCTGATTCATTTGTAATATATTTTCAGTCTCTAATATTAACAGATTTAGTATTTGCAAACTTGCCTATTGGATAAAATTTATTTGTAACTCCCGAATCAACATTCAAGTTGCTTTCACAATCATTCATAGGCATGAATAAGGTGGCAAAAACTTTGAATCTCCCAAAAGAATATATTTAGCTGAGGTCAAACAAGTTTATGTTGTGTCCTATTTCAGCTTTCCTACTGGAAACAAATGTCCTTATTACAGTCCATTTAATTACACTTTTTTTTACATGTTGGTGTGTGTGTGTATGTGTGTGTGTGTGTGTGAAATTGTGATTGAGCGATTGACTGATTGATTAGTAGATGAATTGGTTTTGGTGCTGGAGGTCAAACCCATAGCCTTGTACAACTGCTCTACCTAGGCGACTGCTCTACCACTGAGCTATACCACCACTCTCAGTGATTCTGCTTTTCAAATGCCCCCAACACAGATTGCTAACATGTTCTTTAGCATTTTAAGGTACAAAGAGTGTGATATCCCATTAGATAATCCTCATTTAGGGATGAATTATGGTGGCGATGGCTATGAACTCAATGTTTATAAATCACACTATGTATTAAATAAAGACTTTAAGAATACAAACACATAGACCAAGGTTATATATTGATAAATTGACTAAAACATTTGCACAAAGTCATAAGGACTTACCTGTGAATTGCAGTACTGGCTAATTCTGTGTTCATAACAACTTTTCATAAAACATAACTACCAGACATAATGAAACCTAACTATATCTATATTTTTTCATTTTCCTCATTTCTTCCAAAATTCTCATGATTCGTTTTTGTGTTTGCAAAGCTTCTTATTTCAGTTTGAAAGTTGGATTCTCTTTTCTCCTCATGAAAGTCACACCACAATCAAACAAAAATTATTGGGAACATGTTTCTGCATCTTCTAATCTGTTCCATTGATCCTTGGAGCTTTTTTTTTTTTTTTCCACTACCATGCTGGGGTTTTCTGTTTTTTTGTTTGTTTATTTGTTTTTTTAATCACATTTGCTTTTTAATATAATTTCAGGTCAGGGATTTTAATGCCCCCTGCTTTGCCTTTGTTGCCTAGAATTGCTTTTGGCTCCAAATGTATTTTATTATTGTTTTCTCTAATTTTGTGAGGTATGCTATTGGTATTTTTATTGGAATTGCATTAAATCTGTATAACAGTTTTCACTATAATGATTCTTCCTATTCAAGAACAGGAGATATCTTTCTATTTTCTGATATTCTCTTCGATTTCCTTTTTCAGAGTACTGAAGTTTTCAATGCATGGGTCTTTTACTTTCTTCATTAGATTGATTCCTAGGTACTTCATCTTTCTGGATGTTATTGTAAAAGGTGTTGTTTCCCTAATTTGTCTCTCAGTGAGTTTATTATTTGTGTACAGGAATGCTATTGATTTTGTGATATTGACTTTGTATCCAGCTATGCTGCTGAGTTTGGTTACTAAATCTAGAAGTCTTTTAGTGGAGATTTTGGGGTCTTTTGTGTAGAGTATCATGTCATCTGTAAATAATGGTAATTTAACTTCTTCCTTTCCCATCCTTCACAATGGAACTCTACACAGAGCTGCTCACCAACAGTGTAACACTAAACATAATTCTTCAATAATTTCTCTTACCACAATATTTATAATTTAAACTGAGTGAAAGGGTACTTGTTACACTGAAGAAAACCATTAAAAACTGGATTATTATACTAACTGAATGCTCTGCTCATTACCACATAAAACATAAAATAAAACTCAGTCTGAATCTTCTGGTGTAATATTATAATGTCACCTGAAGGTTTTACTGACTTTTGCTGGGAAAACTAAACCTTAAGAAGTGATACTACATCACTATTATTCCTCTTGAAGCTATATTTGCTACGGCCACAATCATTGTGTTATGCATAAGAGTTTATCACTTTAGTGATAAAATTATTGCCTGTATAATAGCTATACAAGGCGAAGTTATTTTAATGATAACTATTAATGTTTGATGCAGAATTATTTTGCTATTTGAAACCTATTGGTAAACTTCATACTTTGTACATTACAATTATTGATATGAACATCCAATTACCTTCTGGAAATTTTGCATGATTTCATGGCAAGAGCACAAAATTCTCAGAAAAGTATCAAAAGATCCATTTCATATGGCTTCCACTTTTTTCATTCTCTTCTCCATCCTCTCTAAAGTTTAGAATAAGGCCTTAGGTGATATTTTTAAGTAGATCTGTAGAATATTTTCTCTCTTGAGACAAATGAATGCATTCTAAATGGCACTTAGATAAGCTCTTTATAACATTTTACTGTTTAGCAAAAACAAAACGACAACAACCTAACAAAGTCATTTTGCATCTCCGGCTGTGTTTTTACACTCAGATGGTTTCTTCGAAGAAAGCCACACTCAGGGGAACTTTTCATATCCATGAAGCACATATTTTTCCATTAATCATTAACGATACCCAAAACACCTGCTTCACAAAAGAACAGTGCTGACTTGCAGTTAAAAAAATCAAAATCACATTATAGACCATTTAGAAATGAAATGAATGCCAGAGTAAGTGAAGAAATTCCAAAGGAATATTCACAGCCCATTTCTTTCAGGCATCTGTCTTTTGCTACTGTAAGGCTTTGGCATAAATGACATCTTTGAAATTTCACTTCTGACATTTTCAAGTCTTCATTTTTTTTTTTCTGTGTTTAGCTCTCTATCTTTCCTTGAATATTTCATCACTCTTCTTTTTTTTTTTTCCTTTCCTGCTACTAAATCTGAATTTTTCTTCAGTTAGTTTTAAAGCCCCAACAAGCCAAATCAATGCCCCTTACCTTCAGTGGCTCTTAGCATTACTTTTTTCCCCAAATCTTTTCCTTTGGTTCACCCAGTTATGTAATTTGTGGAACTAAGCATCAATAGTGACTCAGTGAATTTGTGTTTTTTGTAATCTTTGCAGAATATTTAAAGTCCATCACTAAAACACGACAAATAAGGAATTTAATCCAAGGACTCTCATATAAACATATTTTAAAACTCAACTAAATTACAAAGCTATGTAACCTGCTAAAAGTTTAAAGTATGGAATTAGTTAAGTAAATGATAACGCCTCCACATATTGAGGCTACTGTAGACAGATCCTGAGGTCTCCACTCATTTTTAAAAGTGCTATGTTTTCTTAGTTGGCTTTTGACATGCCAAAGGTTAAAACTAGACCCATATCTTTCCCCATGCACTAAGCTAAAATCAAAATGGATCAAAGATCTAAATACTAAAACAGAAACACTAAATCTCTGGAAGATAGAATAGGTAGAACCCTTGAAGACATAGGAGTGGACAAAACCTCTATTGACAGGAAATATCATAAAAAAATCAACAACTGGCATCTCATTTTATTAAAAAGCTTTTTTACAGCAAAAGAAACCACCAACAAAGTGGAGAAACAACCCACAGAGTGGGAAATATTTTGCCAGCTGTTCCTCCAACAAAGGACGAGTAGCTCGACTATATGAAGAACTCAAAAAAAATCAGACTTCCCCCACAAATTTAAAGACCCAATCCAAAAGTGGTCAGCTGAAATGAATAGACACTTCTCAGATGAAGAAGTAGAAACAGCAGATAGACATATGAAAAAATGTTCAACATCACCGGTCATTTGAGAGATGCAAATTACAACGACCCTGAGAATCCACCTCACTCCAGAAAGAATGGCTATTATCAACAAATCAGCCAATAACAAATGCTGGAGGGGCTGTGGAGAAAAAGGAACCATTCTCCACTGTTGGTGGGAATGTAGACTGGTGCAACCGCTATGGGAATCAGTGTGGAGATTCCTCAGGGAACTAGGACTAGAGATTCTTTTTGACCCAGCTATTCCTCTTCTTGCTATCTTCCCAGAAGAATTAAAAGCATCACACCGCAGTGATATATGCACAACCATGTTTATAGCAGCACGGTTTGTAATAGCTAAATCTTGGAAACAGCCCAAATGACAAGAATGGATAAAGAAATGTGTTTTGTTTTGCTTTGTTTTGTTTTTTGTTTTTGTTTTTAATACAATGGAGTACTACTCTGCCATAAAGAATAATAAGCTTGAGACATTTCTAGGTAAATGGATGCATCTTGAGACCATACTCTTAGGTGAAATAAATCAGACACACATGTTTAAATACCACATTGTTTCTCTGGTGTGAGAAACTGAAAGTGTAAATAAAGACTAAAATGTATTATATTGGGAAAAGGAAGAAATTGTTCAAATGGGAAGGGGTAAAAAGGAGGGGGGAGGGAGAATTGAATGTAAGGACTAGAAAAAAAGAAGGGAAGAGAAAAATGGAAACAAAGTTTTTGTAAATAAGGAGGGAGGAGGGGTTGCAGAGAGGGGAGGGGAATATGAAGAAAAGAAGCAACAAGATATATCATGTACAGGTACAAATTCCTTATGCTGAATGCTATCATTATGTATAAGTAAAATGTACCACTGAAGTGAAATTTTTAAAAAAAGTGCTGTGTTTTCTTAGTTTCTGTACCACCCGGAGGAATTCTTAATCCTGTGTGCATGAGATTCACGTTAGTGTCTATGATTCTAAAGAGAAGACAATATCTGGTCCTCAGGACTCATTAGTAGTAAACACGATGACACTTTTTTCCTGTGTCAAAGCACAAATTTAAGTTTTATTGAGTTTTTACTGTTTTTAAATCTAGCCCTGAAGATATCTGCTCAAAGTGGGCAACAGGTGGAACAGAAAGGTACATTGTTCATGCTACTAGGAGGCTGGCTTGATTTTCATTTGTAGCATGTTCCTTAGATTTGATAAATTTGAACCTAGGAAAGAGACCATCAAATAGGTTAGCGGCTGTCTCAGACTTATTTGATGAATTTTTCAGCAGGTCAAACTCATGGTATTCTGGATTTCATCTACCCATAGATGAACTGCTAGTACCATTTTGAGGACAATGAGATTTTAGAATGCTTATAGCTAATAAGCCAGTTAAATAGGGCATAAAGGTGCAGTTTGTCGTTGAGACTAAAATCATTATTTGCTAAATGCAGAAATACATGCTGGTGCTGAAGTAAAGACTGATAATCTGACCAAATCCACCTTATCAAGTGCTACAAGAGTTGTTCTTCGGTGTTTTAGTTACTTTCTCATTGCTGAGACAAAATACCCAGACACCAACAAGCTAAAGGAGGAAGGTTTAATCAGCTCACAGTCTGTAGAGGTTTCAGTCCACAGTCAACCGGCTTCAAAGCAGGGTGGCAGGGCGGAGGGGCCTGGTGGAGGGAAACAGTTCATGGCATGGCAGGCGGGAAGCAGCGCAGCAAGTCTCTCTTCCCCTTTTTCTTGCATTCAGGCTACCAGTCGATTGATTGATGCAAGTCACACCGGGGCCGGGCTTCTATCTTCAGTAAATCTACTCAGCCACACAGAGCCCTGCTTTTCCAATCAATGGACTAATCTACTTTTGCTACCCGCACCCAAGCTGGGGCTGAGTCTTGCCACCCACACCCAGGCTGGGGCTTGTAGATATAAACCATTTGGCTTATGAAATGTATTGAAGGTACTAAAAGAAATATTACCAATGGCAATTGGTATAGCTCGGTGGAACTTTTTGATGAACAACGACAAAAAAAAAAAAAACAAAAAACCTGACTAATATAGGCACTTTGAAAAAAAAATAGAGGGTTTTACCACTTTAATTTTCACCAAATAAAAAAGAAAGGTTCAGTCATCAGTATCTGAGTATCTGGATTTTCTGCTATCAGTGCATTAGCTTCGTATGTACTGGAAAAAGGAAAAAGGTAAAAGTGTCACATTAATATTAAGTATGCACTACAGTGATTCTGTTGACAAAGAAACCAAAAAGCCTGAAATTATTCACTATCGAAATGACACAGAATCTGGAATTGACACTTTAGATGAGATGTGCATTGTGTTTGACGTCAAGAAGAACCAACCATTGGCCAATGGCAATAGTTGACATCATTTTAAATGTTGCAGTTGTTAACTCCCATGTATTGCACCAGTTTGCACAACAAGGTGAAATACTTTGATTTTACTAAAATTGTGAGGATGCAGTTAATTGAGGAAAATCTGCATTCCAGAATGGCTACTAAAAAATTGCCCATAAAAGTATGAAAACTTATAGCAGAATCTCGGGAATGAAGATTCATGGTACACAAGAGCCCAGACAACCTACAGACAAAAGCGAAAGAAAAAAGTGTCCCTGGCAGCAAGGACAGAAATCAGCTCTCCACTATGATGTTTGTAAAATGCCAATTTGTAATCAGTGCTATAAGAAACTTTCTCCTAAGTGTTTAGAAAATTAATTTTGTTTTTTTGTGTTACAGATACTTTCACAATATTTTTTACAAATAAAAATTTAGCATAATTACTTTTTTTTTACTTTTATAAAAAATGAAATTGAATTTATGGGTCCTGTGGACCCCAAGTAGAACATATGAAACTAAAAGGAGTCGGAAAGGGCTGTGAGGTAACAATGTGTTGCTTTAATATATCAATAGAGTCGGTCCAGCAAAAATGAGAAAGTGTTGAAGGATTATTAGAAAAAAGGGAAAATAGTATATATCTGTTACATAAGAAACAGTGGGTAATGAAAATACAGTGGAGAAACCTAGGTGCCATGAGGAATATTCTGTTTTTCTTTTATTTATAATTCATGGTTTTAATGGTTGTATCATTTATAGCCAACTAAGAAATGCAGTTGTTATGGTTTGTATTTGAATGTCTCCCCAAAGCCTCACGTGGTCATAGGTGGGGCTGGATCTAGAATGTGTGATTACTAAATTAGTCCACTGATGAGTTTGGCATAGTTCTGCTGGGATCAAGGATATGATGCTAGGATTAGGGTATTAGGATTAAGAGTGGGAGTGCCACCCACCCTAAAGCCAGGTAGCCTGAATAAAATATAAGTGACAGAAAGAGGCTTGCTTACCCTTTCGCTTGCACCTTGTGCTTGCCTCGCTGCCTTCTGTCTGTCTGCCATACCACCCTGCCTTGGATCCAGCTGATTGTGAGCTGAAACCTCTATGAACTGTAAGCCAAATAAACTTTTCTTCCCCTATCTTTGTGTGTTGGGTATTTTGTCTCAGCAATGAGAGAAAAGTAATTAAAACAACAGTTATTATATTTTAAATGAATTTGCATATCCATTTAAATGAATTAGGCCACAGCATAGCTCAGGAACTAATGTGCTACCTTTCCTCTTGCTTCCTAAATTTTGTACACTGAGAAGTGTTTGGAAAAAGTTATGGAATTAAGGCATACTCGAGTTGCCATAGTTGAAATATATATTTTTCTGGTGTTAAAGTAAGAACTATTTTGCAAGTTGCTGTATCTACTTTATATGACTTAAAATAATTTATTTTTTAGTAGTAAAAAATCAGTTGTGACATCCCAGAAGTATGGATAGTGAATATCCCTCCAGATGATCAGTGGTCATTTTCAGAATAATTCAAGTTTACGTTCTTTAGTGTGCAACAGTTCACTAAAGAGTATAATTGCCACATTTTAAGTGAGATAATATCTGACAAACACAATTTAAAGGAGAGGTTTATTTTGGTTCATGGTTTCAATCTGTGGTCGACTGAAGCCAAGGAAGAAACAGAATGGAAGAGGAGAGTAGTGGAGAAAAAGGTGCTCAATCTGAGCAGCCAGAAAGCAAGTAGAGAAGGGTGGAGATAGAAACAAGAATAAACTCTTCCAGATGCCTCAGCCCAGACCATGATGTACCTTCAACCAGGCCCAGCTCCTAACAGCACATTCATCTATGGGACATATCAATGTATGTATCTAGTGATGATACGACACCTCCAATAATCCAGTCACCTTACAAATTAATAAGAGCATAAGAGCATGTGAGGATTTTTTTTTATTTAAACTGCAACAGAATGATAACAAAGAACTGTCCGAAACTAAAGAAAAATATCCCATTTCCAAGAGTTACAAAAAGAACTTCAAGTAAGTTTTAACTTTGGAGGTGAAATATTTGTGCACTGAAAACTATAAAACATTAATGAAAGAAATTCGATAAGACATAAATAAGTGGAAAGATGTCTTGTTTTCATGGATTGCAAGAATTAATGTTGGTTTTAAAAATCCCAAGTGCCCTATTCAACTGACAGTTTCAATACAAACCTGATGAAAATTTCAATGTCATGTTTCACATAAATAGAACAAAGTATCCTAAATTTCTTATGGAACCTCAAAATTTGTTTTAAACAAAGCAAATGTCAGCAAAAAGAACAAAGCTGCAAGTATCACACTACTGAATTTTGAAGTTTATTACAAAGCAACAGTAATCAAAATCACATTGTTGTGGTACAAAAACAGCACATAGATGAGTGGAACTGAATAGGGAGACTAAGACTAAATCCACACACTCATGGGTTGTTTTCACCAAAGCTGCCTGGAAAACACAGGGGGAAAAGGATCTTCTCTTTAATAACTATGGTTTGAAAAACTGATTATTCACATACAGAAAAAGAAATTACATCATCATTTCACGCTCTATGAAAATCAAATCAAAATGTATTTAATACTTAAATGTAATATCTAAGACTGTAAAACTGCTAGATGAATACATGGGAGTGGTAAACATAAAATTGTTCTGGGCAGATCAGTCTGAATGTATAGACAACAAAAGTGTTAGTAAACAAACAGGAATCTATCAAATTAAAATGCTGCTGTGGGGTTAAGAAAACAAATCACCGAAGAGAAGAAACAACGAATAAAATGTGAGAAAATATTACTTGCAAATCATAATCTGTTAAGTGATTACTATTCAAATATCAAATTTATAAGGAAGAAAAAATTTGATTTGAGAAATTTACTAGAATTCATATTTCCCCAAAGAAGACATAAAAATAGCCAATAGGTGTGGGAAACACTGATCAATATTACTACTATCAATTAAATGTAAATAAAAACCACAATGAGATACTACCTCAAAACTGACAGAATGGCTACCATCAAAAATGCGAAGACCAAATGTTGACAAAGATGCACTGTTACACTATTAGTTGGAATGTAATATACCACAGTAATTATGGGAATTGTTTTTCAAATATTTAAAAATGTAACTGCCATATGATCTAGGAATCCCTCTCGTAAGCAAATTTCCAAAAGAAATCAAATCAGCATAACAAAGAAACATACTCTCCCCTTTTCACTGTAGTATCATTATAATCAGCCAAGATATGGAATCATCCTGAATGTCTGTCAATGGCTGAATGGAAAAAGAAAATGTGGTATTTACATACAGTGGAATACTGGTCAGCCTAAAGAAGGAAATAATGTCATTATGTGTGACAACATGGATGAATCTGAAGGACACAATGTACGTAAAATAAGCCAGGCAATGGAGACAAATACAAGTACCATATAATCTAGAAGTAGAGAAAAGAATGGTGCTTTTCAAGGATTAGGGGAAGAGTAGGAGAATTGGAGAAATATTTGTTAAGGGTTATGAAATTTTAATTAGATAGGAGGAATAAATTGAATAGATCTATTGTATAATATGGTGAGGCTAGGTAGTAACCATACTGTATATTGTATAC
>PVJO010032329.1:0-13321 GCA_004026905.1 Hystrix cristata | reverse complement strand
GTGTTGGTTTGCCTTTTCATTAATCATAGAAAACACTGCAGCTTTATAATCTCTTTTTAATAATTCCGATGACTAATACATGTTTCTATTTTTTTCTGTTAATGCCTTGTGTACTTTTTAATCTCATTTTAATTCACTGGCTTTTGCTCACTCTCCTTGAAAAATACTCTGCAGTAATCCTCCCCTGCCTGGAATTACCATGTATTAGTTTAGGCTGTTATGGGTAACATCATAGACTGGGTGGCAGCTTAAGCAATATTTATTTCTCATAGTTCTGGAAGCTGAGTAGTCCAAAGTGAAGAGTCAGTGTCCGGCCAGGGGCCTCTTGGTTTGCAGATGGCTACTTTCTCACTATTTTCTCACCTGACCATCTCATTTTATTTTTTTTTAACCTCCTCTCTGTGTCCTCACATGGTGGAAGCATCTAGCAAGCCCTTTGGGTCTCTTTTATAAGAGCACTAAGCCCACTTGTAGACTCACTTTCAGCTGATCATTGCCTTAAAAGGTAGAATTTCGACATGTATTTTGGTGTGACACATTCACACCATAGCAGCTTCTGCTAGATGCTGGGGCCACTCCCACTTTAAACCAAGTTCACAGCTTGAAGTTCCCTGGACCATGTAGAATATAACTGTATGAAGTGCAGGCTTATGTGAAGTTTGGACTACAATTACACAAAATCCTGTCTCACAAGGATTTTTTTTTTCTCGTTGCCGCCATGGCCTAGCCATCCTTCTTGAGTGATGGAAAGCAAGAGTTTTAGTTTTTGCTCAGTCATATTCAGTTGCTTCCTCTATTCTCTTTTCATCCTATTGCTTTCCCTGAAAAATTCTACCTATTTATTATGGAAACCAACAACAAGTAACAGTCAGATCTGAATCCTCCTTTGTCTCCCTCCTCCTGATTGCTAGACTCATGTTTCTAACTACTTTGTGGACTTTTCTGTTTTGAGTTCAGTGTTGTCCTCCACCTGATTGAGTTATTTTCTACCCATCCGACCTTTTTCACTCACAGTTTGCTCTCCTCCTGTGTTACCAACTTGCTCGCTACCTTCAGCATCCGGTTGGTTACTAAATTCTGTGTGCTGTCAAACTTCCTGAGATTTTCCCTGTGACTCATTGTAGGCACTCATGCCTTTACTCAGCTTCATATAAATGGCTCGGTAGAGAGCAGCTCTGAGTACAATTTTCCATTTGCTGGTTTCAGAACTACTGTCCCTCTGTCTCCAGAATTTCACTGTGCTCTCTTTGCCCTGGACACTGACCTGTACGGAACGAACAGGGCCTTTGTCCTCCAGTTCTTCAGAGGCTCGGCCAGGGCGCAACCCGGCAGAAGGCTGGGACCTGAGAGGAGAGTGGGGCAGGCTTTTACCCCTTTTCTCCTCTCCTTCAGCTTGCCTGTAGCCCTTTCCTAAAGGCCACAGCTCTTCCTGGGTGGTGATTTTCTCTCACACATAGCTGTTGTGTTGGGTGTCACTCTAGCCCAGGTGGAGCCCCTTTGGCCTATTTGAATCAATCTCTCCAGTGCCTCTTTGGACCTAGGGTGGTAAGAGCTTCCAGCTATTCCTTTTCCAAGATTACTTTTTAAAAAATCATTGTTATTCCCCTTAAAGCTGTTTCACACATTTGTAAATCTTGTATTTATTCCCCTCAATAATCTCCTTTAATTGGGGCACCTGGGTACCCCTGACTAATGCAGTGACACGTGAAGTCTCCTGTATGTGATCTCATTTTTCATCTGTACACCTCACTAACTTCTTCCAGCCACAAGTCCAGCCACATGGGACGTGCTGTCCCTAAGACATGAGGTGCTGTTCACAGCCCGTTGCTTTTGCACATGATACTAATTTTCTGCAACGTCTCTCCTTTCTCCGCATGTTTTTCTCTACCTGAAAAATTCCCTTCCATTCTTTTAAACCCAAACCAACAGTTGCCTCCTGCGTGAGACTGCGTTATTATGGTCAAAATTATTGCTACTCCTCCAGCTACGCTTATTCCCCGAGGTTTCCCCACTTCCTTGAAAGAGAAGTTACGTCAAACTCGTCCTCATGACTTGCTTTGGTCAATAAAATATGAACGAAGGGGTGGTGTGGTTACTTAGCGGATGCTTCCAGGACTGTTGCACGGTTCTGCTCTTCTTCCTTTCCTTTGCCGTGAAAGTGGTAATACCCTGTTAGGGATCTTCTCCAGCCTTGAGCCTGGAGATGGAGCAGAGCTTCAGCCGATCCACTGTGAACTGACCGCTGATGTGGAATATGAGTAAGGAAACAAACACACAAAGTTCCCTTCACACTTGGTTTTACAAGTGGCTGAATTTGGAATATTTTTGTTATTTCAGCATAATATGAGCTAAGCTGGTAGATATACCCTCTCCATAATGAGAAAGATATGCAAAGATTTTTGTTTTTTTCCATGCCAATGTTTTATATGCAAAAGGAGTTTGGTTAAATTAATAAGAGATTTAAAAACACTAAATCATTTATCAATAGAAAGCAGCACCAAAAATTCATTAAAAATTGAGTTTGAAGAATGTTTAATTATGAAAATTAAGCTTCATGATAGTAATTGAAAAGAACTTTACCACGTAATATATTCTGTATTAATTGCACATTTCCTTTTCATAGTTTTCTACATTTTCCAATTGTATAATAGTCGTGTATCACTTTTATGTACAGAAATTAATTACAATTTGAGTATAACCTTGTTTCTAATGCCTTCCTCAATTTTCCTAGGCAAAACTTCTTCTTTTCTCTGAACACTTGCTGCTCTTTATCACTTTGTTTAATGATACTATTTTATTTTTGCCTGTCAATCTTTCCCCATAAACAAAAAGTCCGTACCTATCCTGTAATATAATTGCAAGAATTAAAAGTGGCAATTCATATAAAGGAATTAGCATAATGTCTTGTATTTAGTAACCACTCAATGAGTGTTATCTGTTTTAATGCACTATTTCTTGTTGTAAATTTTTAGAAATGATTTTTTTTTCCTCTGGGGGAAAAGTTGATTGACAGAATAATTTTTTTTTGTAATCATTTATTCCTATTGCCCCTAGAAGTTTTCATCTCTTGTGCATGAATCTCCATTTTCTCATGCGGAGTCTCAGAATCCATATTCTTTTTTTTAAATCTCATTTTATTTTATTAGTACATGTTTGTATTTCATTCAGTTTGCAGTAATTTTGGGCAATGGTTACATGTACATATTACTGCTTTTTAAAAAATCCCCTTTCTCTTCCCTCCTACTCTGGTTCCCTAAACACCATTTTCATATTGTTGATACTATTTGTCTTAGTGCATGTTATGGCTTATAATGTTTACACTGAATAGAGCTATTAGGTTTCAGTACATGGCATATCTTTATTCCTTTCATTTTCCTTTCCTCTCCCCCTTACCCTTCTTCTTGTTCCCTCAGAACATTGGACCATTTCCCTATTAGATGAGATTTGTCCTCTTGTCCCTTTCTATACATCTTTTGTCATTTTCTTTGTTTGCACTTTGCCTCACTCAAATGAGGGATACTGTATGGTATTTAAATTTGTGTGTCTGATTTATTTCACTCAACATTATGTTTTCCAGGTGCATCCATTTTCCTATAAATGCCTCAAATTTATCATTCTTTACAGCTGAGTACTATTCCATTATATATAGATACCACATTTTGCTTATCCAATCATCTGTTGGTGGGTATACAGGCTGCTTCCAGGATTTAGCTACTATGAATTGTGCTGCTATAAATACTGGTGTGCAAGTACCACGGTAGTACGATGACTTAAATTCTTTGGGGAAGATACGTAGCAGGGAGGTGGCTGGGTCATATGGAATTTCTAATTTCAGTTCTTTGAGAAATCTCCATAGTGATTTCCATCATGGTTGTACTAGTTTGCATTCCCACCAATAATGTAGGAGAGCTCCTTTTTTGCCTTAGCCACACTAACGTTTGTCATTGTTTGATTTCCTAATGGTTGCCATTCTTTCCAGAGTCTTAGTGTTGTTTTAATTTGCATTTCTTTAATGGCCAGAGATGTCAAACATTTTTTCATATATTTTTTGGCTATTTGTATTTCTTCCTCCGTGAAGTATCCATTCATTTCTCTAGCCCATTTCTTGACCAAGTCTTTAATTTTTGGTGGTTTAATTGTTTTGAGTTCTTTGTATATTCTAAATATGAGTTCTCTGTCTGAGCAGTAGCTGGCAAAATTTTTTTCCAATTCTGTAGGTTATCTCTTCACTCTGTTGATTGAATCCTTTAATGTACAGATGCTTTTTAGTCTGATATAATCCCATTTGTTGATTCTTGCTGCCATTTCCTGTGCAGCTGAGGTTCTGTTTAGAAAATCTTTCTCTACTCTTGTGTCTTTAAGTGTTTTACCTATGTTGTCTTCCAGGTTTAATGTTTCTGTTTTAATGTTTAGATCTTTGATCCATTTTGATTTTAATTTAGTATGTGGTGAAAAATAAGGGCTCAGTTTCATTCTTCTACAAACAGATAACCAGTTTTTCCAGCACTACTTGTTGAATAGGCTACCTTTCCTCCAACGTATGCTTTTTTGGTGTCTAGATTCTTGATGTACATGTGTACTACCTGTTCCTGACATGCTATAGAAGGTACTGTTAGAGTAAAACTCATGACTACCATAAAACTCATAGGTGATCAACCCAAAACATTGTGCCTCTGTGTGTGTGTGTGTGTGTGTGTGTGTGTGTGTGTGTGTGTGTTTACAATGGTTTCTTTACTATTTATTCACTCAGGATAGATTTTTTTTTTCCTACAACTGAATTACTTTTCTTCTGATTCTGAGATAATGAGTAGTTTAAATTTAAACACGTTTTCAATTGAGAGAATTTCAGTGTGTGGTCCAACATGAATCAATATTTCATTCAAAGCAAAGGCTTCTCCATGTTCCTCCTCCAATTGAGTTGAAGACTTGACTGGGGAGATGGTCACCCTGGGGTGAGGGCTATGCTTGGTTTTTCTTCTAACCACTGTACATGCTACTTTTTAGACTTCACCACAACTGGGGACTGGAAGGGAAGAAGAGGCTAACAGATAGCACGGAAAATTTCTCCCTATATTGGTGTCTGGTTTGTTTCCTGGATTTGTACTTTCTGACCTGGTAAAAGCTTAAAATGAATGTTTTCAAGTTGGATACATTTTAGTGCTTCCCTGGGGCTCTGTCTGGGCCCCTTTCATCAGTTCCTGTAACTTGGAAGAGGCCTTTATTTGCTGTTCATCTACCCTCTGCTTCTTTATGGTCCACCATCTCAGGCTCTTGATAGTAGAGTCCCCTCCCTTTCCCAGGGGTTCACTTGGGCCAGGCCAACTCTCCATGTGGCCCATGTTTTGTCCAGGGGAAAGCTCCATGCACAGCTAACTTCAGTATGGGTGTTAGTATAGTGATTTAGCAGATGGGGCCCTTTCTTCAGTTCCCCAACTGCAGAGAAACTGTATCAAGCTCTTAGAGTAATTCAGTTAAAGCTCTGCTCCTACTAGGCTTAAAATGAGAGGCCAGGAAGTCTCTCCATTCCTTATACCAGCAGAGTTTTATAACCTGTTTTTCCCATAATCTCCTTTTGAAAATTCTTCTCTACTTCCTGAGTACTTTTAGTCTTAATCAAGCTGAATGGTACCAAAGATATAGAAATGTCTTCATAAATTTCTTCACAAATTATGCATTTTGACCTAGCACCTCTTTATTATGCAGGATGATTATGCCTGGGTAACTGGGTAAACATTTCATTGTTGATGTCTTGTTAGACTAATTTTTAAGCAAAATTTGGAGCCAATAGTAAGACAGAATTGTTGAGAAAAGCAGCACTCTTTCAGTACTTTAAAGTCAACTGGAGTTAGTATACTTCCTGGTTAAAAGCATACATTTTAGAACTCAGATATGTTCTGCTGCAGATTAACTGTAAGTTTGAGGAAATAAAATCAAACTTTACGTTTCTTATCTATAAATTAAGATAGTAAGTGTACTTGTTTTCTAGTCTGTTGTGAAGATTAAATGAGATAGAACTCATAAAGAATTTAGCACAGTATAAAGCTTATGACCTGGTAATAGGCCAACTAATAAATACTACCAAAATAGCATGATCATGCTGTTGTAGCTTTGTGGCCTCAAAGCTATTTTAGGTGCATCCTAGGGACCCTCTGCCTCTTAGCTCCATGTCTCTCCTCATGCTGTTTTTTTTTTGACCCTGTCATCTATACTTCCCACCACATGTAGCAAAGTTGAATACCATGAGATGGACTCAGAAGATAGATTACAGGCTCTTCGGTATGATGAACAGAGAATTGCAAATGTACATCCAGTGGTAAAAGAAAAACAGTGATATTTATTGAAGATTGTGGGAAGATGTGTTCAGGGCAAGTTCATGCCAACAAAAAGTAGCATGAACATAAAAGTGGTGCTGGAACAACAGGAAACTAAAAAGCATAGACAGATAAATGAGGCTTTCAGAGTTTCAAGGGCGTACATCTCAGGCTGGGTGCTTCTCATTGGGTATCTAGGAGAGGTTGACAAGAATGATTGACAGGGTGCTGAGTCACCTCAGGGGCTTTTAATGAGCACGCATGACCCAGAATCCACACTGATGAAGTTACATGTAAGAGACATAGTCCAATTGATGAACCTTTAATAAGGTTTGAGTGGGGAAAAACTTACTGAAGTTCAGGCTGGGAGATCTAACATGCTTGTGCTCTGGCCTGGAGCTGTGGAGATTTCCTGGTTCTTTATTTTATTTTGTACCTCTCTTAGAACGAACAATGGAAGGTGGATTGGCCCTGGGGTGTTGCCCCAACTCAAGTGGGTGGAAAGGAGTGGTTCCCGGCTCCCATTGTGGTACCTGTACTAAACTGTTCCAATCCAGAGTGCAGCCTACAGTGAGATTTAAGACTTTGTAGAGGTGGTATGAGACCTGGCTTGGTTTTCTTGAGAAGATAATCTCCATAGAACACAATGTCCAGTTTCAGATTTTCCGTCTGGCTGTAATCTGTGTAATTCCCTTCACAGTCTAGATGCTAAAATGACCTTGGATTACTTCTCTATTCAGCCTTTTTCTGCATTCTGTCTTCCTGTCTAATACAATGCCACACTGATTTGACTAAGATGACAGCTTTTTCACTAGGAGAAAAAATGTTATGTTTCCATAATGCTCTTTCTAAAGCACAAAGCGATTTTGCCATTAAGTCCTGAGTGCTCTCTTCAGCTGTATTTCAAGATGGCTTTCTCAGGCCCAGATGAAAGTCTCCAAAATGACTTCTGACAGCTATCAAATGACAAAGACATTCTTGCCACCATGCTGTTTCTAATCTACCAGAAATGGGTGACAGGCATTAAAAAGAGAATGCAACCACTTTAACTGGAGAATTGGTAAGGTTATCAAAACCTCAAAATCAGCATTTTGAGTGACTTTTTATTCAAAAGTTGAACTATCCAACTTCTTTCACACAGTTTATGTGTGTATGTTTATTTTAGTTTTGCAAGTCGAAATAATCAAGGTTAAGTACCTCTTGTCACTAAATTGGACTGCCTCATACTCAGTACACTGGTGTGGCAAAATAGCTTGTTTTCACTTTAAAAACTGTCTAATGGTTATTAGATGTGATGTTCTAATTTTATCTTGTACATCTGAGAAAATGTTGTCAAGTTACTGTTCCCCTTCAACGTGAGCTGCTAGAAATCTGCAAAATGTTGAATTTTACTTGTGTATTAAAGCACACATTTAAACTTAGGTTCTGTGAACTAGTTCGAACTATTTAGAATTTTTCTTTCAAGTGTTTTCTTTACTTTATCATTGATGTTGTTGAGAGAGAGAGAACCTTTGACATTTGGGTGCGCTACAGTGGTCCCTGTTGTGTGGCTCAGGGTAATCGATGAAAAACTAGTCTATATTGGTACCACTGCCTTTATGGGATGGAAGGCTTAGAGGACTTCTAGAATATTACCATCTTCTATAGGCCAATGACTCTTTTATAAATGATTCTTTTATAAATTATTTGCCTAAAAACTTACTTGCTTCCAATTTGTGTTAATAATATGAGAGATGTTTCTCAAAAGTCTGTAATATTTTGGGACTCTGGCTTTATCCAGCAAGGAACTGTAGAGTTTGATCCTTAAACTTGTGCCTGTCTGGCATGTGAGTTTCTGCAGGTGAAGACAGGCAGCCCAAAGGACTGCAGAATTGAGTGGGAGTAAAGTAACACTTAGCATCTTTTCTTTCAAGATAGTGATCCTTAGAATGACTGAAGATTTTTTTCTCTCTAATTTTGTTTCACCCCAGTATGCTTAAGTGTAGTTTTCGTTTTTTCATATTTACAGTGCTTAAATTTTGTGATAGTTTTTATCTGGGGCTTGATGTTTCCCCTCATTTTAGGAAAATTCTGGGATATTGTCCCCTCAGATATAACATATACCTTCTATTCTGCTTCCTGTGCCTGCTGGGACTCCAATTATATTCATGCAATATCTTTTCCATATTGCCCGCAGATCTCTTTTTCTTCATAATTTCTAATCCCTTTTCTTTGTGCATCTGATATGCATCTTAGTCATTTTTCCTTACTGCTAGTGCAGAAATACCTGCCATCCACAGTTTAAAGGAGGAGAAGTTCGGTTTTGGCTCATGTTTCAGTCTAGTGCTAAGGGGGGAAGGCGTGGCAGAGGAGAGCTGCTCATGATGTGGTGGGCAAGAAGCAGAGAGTGAAAGGAGGAGCCAGGGAGAGAGAGAAACCCTTCCAGGCTACACATTACAGTCCTCACCCCTTCAGACCACACCTTGTCACCTAAAAACAAGTCAGCTATCATCCCCCATAATTCACTCACTTCCAAAAGCCTGGCCTATGAGCGCAAGAAGCCCTTGAAGACTTCCAAGTATGCCATACTGCCTTGGCCCCCAAAAGACTTATGCACGTCTCTTTATGAAAAATTAATTCAATTCCTCTCTAAGAATTGCCAAAATCTTAAAAGTTCCAGAACTACTGAAAAGTCCAAGTCCAAAGTCTCTTCTTAGAAACTCTTAGCTGTGAGCCTCTATAAAAATAAAAAAGAAAGTTAAACACTTCCAATAAATAATGGCACAGGATAAACATTCTTGTTCCAAAAGGGATACAAAGGCAGAGAGAAAGAAATCAGACCAAAACAAGATTAAAGCCCAGAAGGATAAACATTGAATCTTATAGTTCCATGTTCAGCACCCAGATCAAGCTGTGGCAAGATGTAAACTCCAAAGGGCTTGGAGTCCCGCCCCTACAGCATTCCCAACGATTGCAGCCATTGTGGTTTCTCTCTTTTCCTTGGGACTTTTCTCAGACATTCCATGTTCCTAGCTTCTCTAATTTTCCAGGGTCTCCGCTATCAGTTTCACTCTCATAGCTTCATACACTGCTCTGTCAAGAGTGTGCTGCCTGGCCTCCCAGGTCTTCTTACAAAATCTGAGCAGAAGACTCCTTGACACACAACTCTTAAATTCTGCATGCCTGTAAAACCAGCACCTCATGGATGATGTCAAGCTCTGCCACCACCTTAAGGAATAGCCAGACTCCCTTGAAATAAAGTTGTACAAGGTTGTGAGTGCCTGGATGGCTGAACACTGTAAACCCAATCACAGGAACCAATTCTCTAGGTGGTGCTTCTCAGAGCAGAGTGTGCTGGGGCTTTCTTCTCAAAGTAAAGTATAGTATTTCACTTTCTGCAATTTTGAGTCTGTGAAGGGTTGGTCCCTTGCTGATTTCTCACATGCCCTAAAGGCACCTTCCAATTGTCCTCTCGTAAAAGCACTCAGCTTTTTTTTAGAGCTAATTTTCAGCAACTAACCTCTCCTCTACTCTCCATCTTTGGAGGTACTTCCTTTCTGGTAAAACTGAGAAATTTTTAAATCATTCACTTCTGCCACTTGCTTTTGATTCTCAATGTAGAGCTGGCTAAAAGCCCCCAGCAGTACCCAGTCCACATTCTGAATGTTGGGCTGCCTTGAAATTTCCTCTGACAGATTAATTAGTCCACAGCCTTTAATCTCAGTTTCCATAAAGTCTCAGGACATGTCAAAATATAAACACATTTTCTGTGGGGCATAACACACTTGGTCTTGAGTTCAACTCATTTGCTCCCAGCAGACACCTCCTGAGTCTGACTTTGACCAGCTATATTTCTGTCAGTATTTTGGTATCCTGAGCTCTGACCAGAATCTTTCATCAAGCTCATTTTATAGCATTCTTGGGCTTCTTCTCTAGCTGGCACCATTGAATTTTTCCAAACTCTTCCCTTAAACCACTTCTAAAGGCTTCTGAACCACATGATCAGGTAGTATCACAGCAATGACCCCACTTCTGTGGTACCCAAATCTGACTTAGTCACTTTCTTGTTGCTGAGACACAATACCTAACACCCACAATTTAAAGGAAGAGAGGTTTATTTTGGCGCACAGTTTGTAGCAGTTTTAGTCCATAGTCCTGTGGCTCCAAGGCAGGACTGCATGCCCAAGGGCATAGCAGACAGCTGGTTGCTCAAGACTTTGTCTTCAGGAAGCAGAGAGTAAAGAAGGGAGCCAGAGAGTGAGATAGACATTCCTAGGCCACACCCTTAGGTAACCTGCCTTTTTAGGTCACATCCCACCTTCTAAGAGCAAATCAGCTATAAACCCCCACAATCCAATCATCTTTCAAATGCCCCACTCATAAGCCCATGAGGCTTTTGGGGAACATCTCGATATAAGCCACACCAATATGCATGTCTAGTTAACTAACCTCTTATTTTTTCAAAAAGTTATTTACTCAGAAAGTATGGAAGAATTCATCTGTCAGGACTATTGTAACTATTAGAGGTACATCAGTGACCAAAATAGACAAGTCTTGACCCTGTAAAACTTATATTCTGTAGAAGGAGACAGGCTAAACAAAAGATACAATGAAAGCAGAGTAAATGTAATACTTAGGCTCATTGAGAAATTCACTTTTGAGCAAAGAATTATAGCAGGTGATAAAGTGACCCAGGAGGAGACAAGCAGTAGAGAAATTTTGTGCTTTCACAGGACCATTCTGGCTGCTGTTGAGAAGTGGGGTCCAGACTGGGAGCCACAGGCCAGATAGCTCACACTGAAATAACTCTGGATCTCTTGAGGAGGAGGCCCAGGAGGTTACAGGCATTGAACTCTAGAACTACTTCACTTGCGATGTGAAGGATGTGTTAATGTGACTGCCAGGATGTGTTAATGGACCTGATATATGATGTAGAGAGAAATCAAGGGACATTCTAAGCTTTTTTTGCCTGTTGCTGAGATGAGGAGTAGAGACGAAAGGAAGTCAAGAGTTCAGTTTAGGGCATAGTTACAGAATATTCTAATGCCAGTGTAATTAGGCAAACTATGGTACTCTCAGCCACTTTATTCACTTTTTTTTTTCCCATTTCTCTTCTGATCCAAGCCATCACTATCTGGTAAAGCCAACAATACCCACACCACTAAGGAACTTTTAGAGACATAAACTATAAGGAGACGTGGGCGGGCTACCAAAGATCCCCCAGAGAGCTGCAGTCCGAAAACTGCCCCCAGACTCCATGCTTGGAGGCCAGGATCAACATAGTACCCAGCACTGACCACTGCAGGCTCGGTAGGGCTAACAAGCACAGAATCAGGTTTTGGCCTGTGCCCCCCACAGAGTGGTGGCCATCAGAGAAATCCCACTGTATGTGTATGTGTATGTATACAGAATATATGTATATATTGGTTTTGTTTCTCCTTATTTTCTCTTTCTCTTATTCATCCTGATACATGTCCAATACATTCTCTTGTCTACATATTCTTTCTTGTTTTTGTTGTTTTGATTTTTACTTTTATTGACTCCTGCTTGCCTCATATCTTTCCTTCCTTAAGCAAATGCTGTTTTTCCTTTTCTTCTTGTTTTCTCTCTCCTTTCCCTCTTTCATATGAATCTACATGGTTTGACCCACTACTATCACCTTTCACTGTTTGTAAACTAACTACTCAAGTTTCCCAAAGCATAAGTAACATCCTATTGTAAGTTGTCCATCTATTAGAACTTTCCTCATTACCTCTATACCTTTTCCGATCCCTCATTATCCCTGCTACAAGCAGGGGTGAAAAATCACTCTACCAACAAAATACCCACTACATGCAAATTCCTGGTTTATATTGGATTCTGCTTTATGACGATGTAGACCTTGCTCTTATGGTTAAAGATACAAAGTTAATTTCTACCACAGTCAGTCAATTTCATGAATGTAATTGATGCTATTGTTAATGTGCTAGGGTAATGAGTGTGCCATACAGGCTATAACCAGTTCTACATTCTCATATGGTAATACTGTAATTATCTGAGGTAATAATCATTAACATAATCCAGGGTCTTGAGACAACCATGAGAGCCAAGAATCACATATGCCTAGAAGACACTGAACAAACAGGATTCACCTAAAAAGTATTGATATTTGTCTTCAAGCAACCTCCCATAATCAAAATATAAAAATCAGCACTGAAACTAAAAGGGGGGAAATACATATAGATACCAAAAAAAAAATAAAAAGAAAAAAAGAAGATGTCAAGACCCAGAAGTAAAATACAACCCCAGACCCCCAGCTCATCCAGAACAAATCCAGAGGACAACGAAATAGAGGAAATTGGAAAACACTCAACCAAACTTTCAGAAATGATAGCAGCAGAAGTTAAAAAACAGATGGATGAGGTTATAGAGAACATCAGATTAGAAATTGGCCAAGTTAAGTCAGAGATGACGATCATAATGAAAGACCTGCTTAGTGAATTTAGAGTAGACAAAGATAAAAAGAGGAGCTTAGAAAAACAATGGAAAACTTGACCACTCAATTCAGGAAAGAAATGGAACCCATGAAACAGATCCAAACCAATGTCCAAGAAATCAAAAATTGTCTTGAAAGTATACACAGTCGATTAAATGAGAGCGAAGACAGAATCTCAGAACTAGAAGACAGGACTGCACTCTATGACCATGAAAAGGAAAACTTTTTAAAAATAACTAGAGTCTATGAGAAATCAATACAACAACTGCAAGATGATGCAAAGAAGAACAATATAAGATTGATTGGAGTGAAGGAAAAAGAAGGAGACAGTGCAAAGGATCTAAGAAGATTATTCAGAGACATAATGACAGAAAACTTCCCAAGCATGAGAAGAGAACTTGACATACAGATAAGTGAGGCATATAGAACCCCAATTACCCACAACCAAAATAAATCTACACCAAGACATATCATAATCAAGATTCCAGAAATTCAACAAAAGAACAGAATACTGAAAATTGTTAGGGAAAAAAAACCAAATCACCTATCAAGGTAA
>PVJO010032328.1:0-13314 GCA_004026905.1 Hystrix cristata | reverse complement strand
AGAGTTTAGAAGGGTTCCTTATTCCCCACAGCCTGGCCAGCATTTGTTATTGGCTGATTTCTTGATAGTAGCCATTCTTTCTGGAGCGAGATGGAATCTCAGTGTTGTTTTAATTTGCATCTCTCGAATGACAAAGTGATGTTGAATATTTTTTCATATGCTTATTTGCCATTTCTACTTCATCTGAGAAGTGTCTATTTATTTCAGCTTCCCATTTTTGGATTGGGGGGGCTGGGGATTTAGGTCAGTGATTAGAGTTCAATTTGGGGGGGTCTGATTTTTTTTGTGTGTTCTTCATATATTCTAGATATTAGTCCTTTGTCAGAAGAACAGCTGGCAAAACATTTTTTCCACTCTGTGGGTTGTCTCTTCATTCTGTTGGTTGGTTTCTTTCGCTGTGCAAAACCTTTTTAATAGGATGAAATCCCAACTGTTGACTCTTCGTGATATTTCCTGGGTGATTGGGGTTTTGTTCATGAAGTCTTTGCCTATGTCAATGTCTTCAAGAGTTCTACCTATTCTATCTTGCAGTAGATTTAGTGTTTCTGTTTTAATATTTAGATATTTGATCCATTTGATTTCAGTTTAGTGCATGCTGAAAGATATGGGTGTAGTTTTAATCTTCAGCATGTGGAAAGCCAGTTTTTCCAGCATCGTTTATTGAAGAGGCTATCTTTCTTCCAGTGAGGGGGTTTGACCCCTCTTTCAAAGACAAGTTGGCTGAGAGTATTTGGACTTGTTTCCGCATCTTCTAATCTGTTCCACTGATTCTCAAATCTGTTTTGGTTTTTTTGTTTCGTTTTGTTTTTTGGTTTTTGTCAGTACTGTACTGTTTTTATCACAGTAGCTTTGAAATACAATTTCAGATCAGGGATTGTGAAGAGCCTACCAGTTTTCCCACCAAAATTCCCAAATAACTGCAGTTTCTCAGTGGTTTGTTTGTTGAATCCCACCTGGAGTCACTCCTATTCAATACAAATTACTAGGTTAGTACATGGTGATAGGGAGAATAATGACCCCTAAAGAGATGCACACCCTACTCCCTACAATTTGTGAATATGTTATCTTAGGTGGCAAAGGGGAATTAAGACTGCAGATAGAAGTAAGATGACTAATCAGCTGACCTTACAATAAGATTATCATAAATTACGTAAATGACAATGTAATCACAAGAATCCTTAAAAATGGAAGAGGGAGGCAAAAGAATAGAATCAAAGAGGGAGATGTCATGACAAATCAGAGTTTGAGAGATGCAGTTTTTGGCTTTGAAAGTAGAGAAGGGAAGGAGGAAGGGAACTATGGGCCAAGGAATGTAGTCTCTTAGATGGAAAAGACAAATTCTCTCCTAGAACAGAAAGAAACAGCCCCACCAACACTTTGATTTTGGTGCAATGAGACCTGTGTAAAACTTCTCAACTACAGAACTGTAAGATGATAAATTTATGTTGTTTAAGCCACTAAATTTGTGGTAATTTTTTATGGTAATAGGAAACTAATACTGTAAATGTATTATGACTTCCTAAATACCAAGACCAGAGTAAACTTGTTACTACCTTATCAGCAACAACCAACCTCTCCATTATCTAAGATTTGTGGCTATAACCTAGCAGCAGATTTGGAATAAACACAATCGTTTTTCTTTGTGCTGATTACTTCTGTGAGCCCTGCCTACTCCACCAAGGCAAATCATGAGCTAAAACAATTACCTATAGATGCTGAAGGAAGTAAATTGTAGTCTGAACTGTCCCCCAAGTCTCTGCTCATATTTTTGCTTGGAAAGTCAGCCCACAGCTTTGTTCCTGAAGGCCCCCAGCAGAGCTGGCACAGCCAGGTGGAGAATACCCACTGCTCCCCATTCTCACACACCAGCTAATGTATGTTGGAAGGGTGGAGAGGTACACTGCAATGTGCCCAGATAAAAACTGCTATTAAGGATCAATGCTTTTGTTCAATTACATGAACTGACCATGACCCTCAGAAAAGTTGGCCTGTTCTCTACAAAACCACTCATTCATTCATTCTCTCAGCAAATATTTGCTGAGATATAACATATACAGAATCACTGGGCACTAGATTTCAGGCTTCTTCAGGAACTCTTGTCTTGAAGGTTTTTTTGTTTTTGTTTTTGGTTTTCTGGTTCACCATAAGACTTGGGGTGTGAATCTCTTCCCACTGACCATTTTTCTCAATTAACAATCCATTAACCAGGGTTTGGTATTCTGAAAATTTCTGCAAAATGTTCCATTTAGAGGAGGCCTGATCTACATAGAAGCCTTGGTAACTGCCCAAATTCACTTGCTTCCCCTCCACCACTTCCCTTCCCAGTGAACTTCGCTTCAAATACCAGCGCTACTTGGCGCAAATGCTGAGGATTGCAACCTCTCCAGCCTTCTCTTGGAGCACTTCCTTCTGGTTGGTTCTGAAAGTGCTGATCAGGAGAACTGTGAAACTACAAGATATCCTCAGTTCCAGTCCAACATAGGGGCTTTCTCTAAAGCTGTATCATCTTCTTCCCCTGCTACTAACCCCTTTAAGAGCTCATCAATCCTTAAAATTTCAATAACACTTCTGAAGATCTCACCAAAATGAATAATGCGATCTCACCAAAATGAATAATGCAGGCCTTCATTAATTCATCCTAAATTACACCAATAGGCTCCCAGCTGGTCTCCCTCATTCCAGTCTCTCCAAACTCTAATACATCCTTTGTACACCTTGCCACACATATCTTCCCAAACATTTCATAAGTGCTCACTCACAGCCAGGTACTAATCTAGATGTCAAAGACACAAGTTGTAGTAATGCCGTGACTAAGGGCAAGTTCTTTGAAGACAGACAGGCCTGGATTTGGCAAAGCTACAGGCAGTTTTGTCACTTATTAGAAGTTATCTGACTTCTCTATATGCCAGTTTCCCATTTGCAAAACGGGACTCATAAAGGTACATAACTCTCCAGATTATAGAGTTGAATGAAATAGTGGGGCTAGGGTTGTAGTTCAGTGTTAAAGCACTTGCCTAGCATATGAAAGGTCCTGGGTTCAATTCCCAGCACCACAAAAGACAAGAAAAACAAGGAGGAGGAGGGGGAAGGGTGTGGTGAAGAAGTTAATGGGATAGTGCACGAAAAACACCTAGCACAGTGCCTGGCACATAGCAAGCACTCAATAAAAGTTACTTCAATGGTAACAGCAAAGGGAGTAGTTGGGGGTGCAGCCGAGATGCATCTATATTTCACAAGTAAGGGGTGTGAGAAGTGATAGCACTTGGTAGGTGCTGTTAGCCAAGGAGACTGAGTGGCAGATTCAGATACAGCAATATAAAGCCAGACCTCGAAGGTCAAAACAGACTTTCCCAGGTGCACAGGAAGAAAAGGATTTTTCAGCTTCAATGCCTGAACAAAAGCACAGCAGCAAGGAAGAGAAAACTTTTGTGTAATCAAGTAATGGCCATCTATGGCTCTGTGCTAACCCTGATGAGCCAATGGCTCCTTTGGATGTAGAAGAATTGTGCACCGATTCATGGAATTGAGAACCAGTTTTATATCAGGTACCATGTGAGATTTTCTGCCTGGTTCTTGCCCTCATACACTTCTATTTAAGAAGATAGTAAATAAGAAATCAAAACATGTAACTTATACTTCAGATAAGTTACACACACAATCAAGAAAATAACAAGAGGCAAGAGGATTACAAGTTTGTGCCACCCTGGGCAATTTAGAAAGTTCTTGTCTCAAAATAGAAAAATAAAAAGGACTAGGGATGTAGGTCAGTGCTCCCTGGGTTTAGTCCCCAGCACAGGAAGGAAGGAAGGAAGGGAGGAAGGAAGGAAGAAAGGAAGGAAGGAGGGAAGGAAGGAAGGAGGAGAAAATAGTATCACATAATGGAGAGTGACTGGGGGTGAAAATCAGACGAAGCCACTCTAAGAGGTGAACTGAATCATGATAAGGCCTAGGTAAAAACTGTTGTTGGCGGAGGGAATGACAAACTCAAAGCTCCTGAGGCATGAAAGAGTTTGCCATACTGAAGAAACAAAGGAAGCCAGAGTTCGTGATGTAGACCTACAATCCCAGCTATTCAGGAGGCTGAGGCAGGAAGACCATGAGTTAGAAGCCAGCCTATCTCAAAGACCCTGTAAAATTTTAGAAAAAGGCCTGGAGTGTACTTCAGCAGTAGAGAGTTTGCCTAGCATGCATGAGGCTATAGATTCAATCTCCAGCACAACAAAAAAAGAAATGAAAAGAAAGCAAGCCACAGCAGGGGAACAAGGTGAGAGAGTGGAGAAGAGGCAGTCTCAGGAGGTAGGCAGGCCCTGATTATGTCAAAGCTTGGTAACCTGTGACAAAGAATTTGGCTTTTATTCTGAAATACACTGGGGATTTAGCTCAGTGGTTAGAGTGCTTGCTTCGTAAGCACGAGGCCCCGAGTTCGATCCCCAGCCCCAAAAGCTAAATAAATAAATAAAATACACTAGGAAGGCACTGAAGGGATTCCAGATAGGATATGACATGATCCGATTGGTGTTTTTAAAGGCTCTCTCTGGTTTCCATGTGGATTGTAACCAGGCAAGAAAACAAGCAGAGGGTACTCTTAGAAGGCTAGAGCAGCAGTGCACACCAGAGAAACAGCACAAACTTATGATATGCAGAAGTGATGTCTGGAACATGTTGATATCAAGACACACAATTTACTCACTTTGCAAGGCCCATCTCCCCTGCACACAAACTTGTTGGCACATAGGAGGCTTAACTGGCAATTGGCCAGACTGTTACCACATTTCTTTTCCTCCTTCTACCCTCATTCTCTTTTCCCACCTATACTCCTGACTATTGCCTGGCTATTGCAACCTTCATGAGGTCCTGCTATTCCCACTCAGTTCCATTTCCTCTCCTCATTCCATCACTCATGAACGTTTCACAAACTAGATGTAAAGTAGATCATTATTTTCTATCCTACCCCAGAAGCACTCAGGAATCATCAGTTTCTCAGAAAACTAGAAGAAATCTAAAGGTTATTATGTCTCAAAGATACAACCTGACATAATCTGCCTACTAGGAATGCGTCTCACATTCATTCCAGCCTATTCTCCCCACGGCTGCCAGAGAAATCTTTCAATAGAAAAATCCAATCACGGAATCATTTGCTGTCTCGTTCGCCTGCCTCACCTTCCCCTCCCTACCTAAACCCCTCTAGTGGTGCCCCATTTGTTCCTCAGATAAACACCAAGTTCCTCAACAGGGGCTATGATGGCCTGAATGTTAAAGCCCAAGAGAATGTCTTACACCGTTCTCCACACTGCTTGCTCCCTGTGGCTCTACCACACTGGCTTTTGGTCAGAATCTGCCCCTTCTGCCACAGGACTTTTGTACATGCTGTTTTCTTTGCCTCCATGACCTCCCTTCTCTTTTAGTTGATATTTACTCATTCTTCAGATCTTTGTCCAAATTTTCTTCCTTAGCAAAATGCTCTCTGATCTGACATTACATACCCACAAGACCTAAATTTATTTTGAAACACTTATCACAGTTTATAATATATTTATTTGTGTGATTACTTGATGAAAATAGTTACTTCTCCCTTACCACTAAATGGCAAGCTCCAGGAGGGCAAGAACTTGCCTGTTTTTGTTCATCATTGTATCCCAGAGGTTAAATACACATAGTAGGCCTTAAGAGAATTAGCTATGGAAAGATTTTCCAAAATCTTAGATATTGTTCTTTTTCCCCCCAGTACTGGATATTGAATCCAGAAGCTTTGGACTAAGCTACATCTCCAGCCCTTTTATTTTTTATTTTGAGACAGGGTTTTGCTAAATTGCCCAGGCAAAAGTTAAATTTGCAATCCTCCTGCCTCAGCCTTCCAAGTGTTGGGATTACTGGCCTGTCCCACCACACCCTGCTTTGTTCCTTTTCAACTGAGAAAGTAGTAAAGAAATTGTGGATCTTCTTAGTAGCAAATTATTTCCAGGAAAAAGGGGAGGGAGTCAGTGTCTGGTACTTATTTTGCTACAAACACAGGACATTTTCCCTGCCTCCTTCCAGAAACAGTGCTGACATCAATGTGGCATCTGTTCTCAAGACCTGTCATCCTTCCTGAGATGTCCACCATCCTCTTCACAGTCATCCACTCCATATTGACTGCCTCCCACTTTCCAATCCTCTTTCCAGGTCAGTAATTGCACAATCTAATTGCACAGGAAAGGGAAAGTGAGAGTTCAAATACACACTCATTGGGCAACATGCAATAAACATTATTTGACAAAGCCTTTCATAAAGAGCACCTTATCTGAGCCTCAAAACAACCCTATCAAGTAAACAAAGCAAATACCACTGTTTCTCTCTTAATAACCGAGGAAGTTGAGGTTAGAAGCAAGTGACTTACACAAGGTCACAAAGCCTCTGTGAGACACATGTGGTATTTGAACCTACAGACTCTAGCCCAGTGTTTCCTTATGTTGGCCACCCCAACAGTTCTATTACCAATTATTTAACCCTGGTTTTCTTCGTCCCTTAAATAAGCACCTGTTCCTGACCGGAGCACACTTCCCCACCTCCTATGTGCATGCAGCTTGTCAGATGTCTGTGCAGCTGGGTGAGGAGTCACAAAGCTGGCGACGCCGAGGAGGGTTCTTCCCATCCTCCACAGTCTCTAGCTCTTCCTCTGAGCCACTAATGAACCCAAAGCCCCCGAAATAAAAACACAAAGACCAGAGCCAGGTCCCCGGCTACCCTTTCGTCCTCATTCGGCGGGACAATGGTGAAGCCAGAGCCGGCCTCTCCCACCGGGAAAGCCCCTAGGAGAACAGAGGCCACCGCCCGCCGCCCCGCCGTCCGGCTGCTCGCGGGCCGGCGCGAGGGATGCGGCAGGGACCGGCCGGCCCCCCTGTGCGGCCCAAGGTCACCTCTCCGGGCCCGGCCGGGTCCCCGGCCGCCCCGAGCGCCCCCTGGCGTCCCCGCCGGCCTCCCCTCGCCCTCGGGGAGCGGCCTGGAAGCCGAGGAGCGGGGCAGGAAGGAGGTGGGCAGAGGCTGGGGAGGCTGAGCCCCGGGGAGGGGCGGGAGGCGGGGCCCTACCTGATAGCCGAGGACGCCGTCCGGCTCGTTACTGCCGGCCGGCATGGCGGAGCGGAATTAGGTCTCCCCAGCGGGTTCCAAGCCCAGCATCAGCAGTCCGCGCCGTCCGGTCGTGTGTGAGCGGACCACACGAGCCGCGACCCCTACCCTGGAGCCAACGGTCAACCATCAACCACCGCCGGCTCCATAGCCACGGGCCCGCGAGGCGCCAGCAGCGGCCAATCGGCGGGCGGCCTGTGCAGCCAATCAGAGCGCGGAGCACGGGAGGACGCTGTCCGACGGTACCCCGGGCTACCGGGAGGCGGAGGAGCGAGCCGGCGCAGCCAACGGCTCCCAGGCCCGGTCGCCCTAGAAACCACCTCCCTCCCCTCGGGGGCCTCCGGGCGGGAAGGTCCCTCCAACTGCTTGCTAGAAATCGAAAAATCGCTGCTTCTACTTGCAGCTGCACCTGATTCTTCAAAACTGGGAAAATGCTGGTTTTGCCCATTCTGATTTTATTTCTTAGGAGATGGTTTATAAATTCTTAAGAAACGTCCCTCAGGATTTCAGGAGCAAGCACTGAGGCATGAGGGAAGAGGCCTTCTAAAACGAGTTGTTAATACCCGGGCTCAGTCAGATTGAAGCGCGCAGAGAAGCAGGCGGCTGTGACTTCACAGGTCTCTCTGAGTCTCAGGTCGGCAAGCACAGAGTGGAGCTGAGGATGGTCGCTGAAGAAATCACACACACACACACACACACACACACACACACACAGAGAGAGAGAGAGAGAGAGAGAGAGAGAGAGAGAGAGAGAGCGCTTCCAACTTTTCCAGGAAATGATTTCAGGGAAATTATTATTTAACAATAGAACCAACCAATCTAAGGCAAGGTTAGAAAATCATGAGTAATGTATTCAATTTGATTTGGATTTACAAGAAAAGAGCCCGGCTAAAATGCAGCCAGTGCTCTATTTTCAAAAGGGAAAGGGACCCTTTTTTTAATATGCACTATCATAAGAGACTGTAGGTAAGTCCATGTTATTAGGAGGAAAGGATTACTGCAAATAATTCTCAGCCTTCAGAGAAGCCACGCTGGGGAACACAGACCAGTACCGGCCTTGCCTACCATCCCTTGCACCGGCCCTGAAACTGAAAACAAGGCTAGGCTTCAGTGCCCCTGAAAAAGAAATGATCGGTTTAGTGTTCATATCTACATTCTCTGTTTATCTCTCCATGGATCCTACCCCTTGAATCTATAATTCACATCCCACACTCATCTCCATTTTTGCCCATCAAAATCTTTATTTTTTAAAAATGTAAATTTTTTATTAGTACTATTTGTCATAAATATTGGTCACATTCATTATAGGGAATTTGTACCTGTACATAATATATCTTAATTCTTTTTTTCCCATTCCCTTTCCCTCCCTTCAACCCTCCTCCCCCTTCGTTTATACGAGGTTTGTTTCCTTTTTTTTCTTCCATACTCTTTATTTTTTTCCTTTTCCCTTCCTTCCCTTCCCCCTCCCTCCTCACTTGTTCCCCTTCCCATTTGAACATGTTCTTCCTACTTCCCAATATCTACCCTCTAGTATACTCCTTATTTATCCTTTGGGTTTCTCACACAAGAGAAACAACACAATATTTAAACCTGTGTGTCTGATTTATTTCACTTATGATTAAAGTCTCAAGGTATATCCGTTTTCCTACAAATGATTCAAGTTTATCTTTATGGCTGAGTAGTATTCCATTGTATATAAATACAATACATTTTCTTTATCGTCCATCAAAATCTTAACCACCCTTCGAAGTAAGTCCTCAAGACCACTTCTTCCAAGACGTCTTTCTTTATTTCACTCTCCCTGACACCCCTAACAGATGCTCCCTCTACAGAATCCTTATTTCATGTTTCTCACAGTGGCTACCATGCTATAGTTATTAAAGTACTTTACATGTTGACTTTAAATTACTACAATATTGTATGCTGTTTAAAGGCAATGGTTATTTTTCTTATACCTTCCTGGAAGAATACTGGACACATACAAAGAAGTAGGCAAATATATGTGCTTTTAATCCAAAAAAATTAGTTCAATATGTAAAAATTATTGATGAACATCTACCATGTACAGACCCAAATAGTACTAAAGGTGCAGATAAATCTAAAATATATCTCCAAGGAGCTTAATAATCTAATCATAGATATATTTTAATGCAATGAGAAGAAAATGGACTAAGAGCTGTCCCTCAAAATCAAGCCCAAAGGCTATCTCTTCCAAGAAGCCTTCCTTCCAAAGATTGTGGCCAAAGGGAAAATGTGCTTGATTTCAAAACAAAGATAACAAATATTCAGAAGACAAAAATAATTTTTATGCCCTAAGGCACTTCAAGAAGGTGACACAGAGGATGTGAGTTCCAGCTAAGTCTCAAAAGACAGGTAAATTTAACCGAGTAAAGGTTAAGAGGAGGCAGGTTGGGCAAAGAGAAGAGTAATAATGCACAATGGCCATTTGGGGCAGCCACGAGCTAGACCAAAGCAGAAAGTTATTGAGAACAGTAGGAAATAAGAGTTATGATAAAGAGAGACTGTGGTGCTGAACATGGTGGTGCACACCTTTAATTCCAGCTATATGGGAGGCGAGGCAGGAGGATTGCCAAAATTTTGAGGCCAGCAAGACCTTGTCTCAAAAAAAGAAGGAAGGGAGGAAGGAAGGAAGAAGGGAGGAAGAAAGAAAGAGAGAGAGAGAGAGAAAGAAAGAGAAAGAGAAAGAAAGAAAGAAAGAAAGAAAGAAAGAAAGAAAGAAAGAAAGAAAGAAAGAAAGAAAGAAAGAAAGAAAGAAAGGAAGGAAGAACGAATGAACGAACGAGCGACCTGTGATCCAGAGGGCTTGGGCTGTGTCTCAGTGGTAGAGCCCTTGCCTAGCGTGCACAAGGCTCTGAGTTCATTCCTTAGCCCTGAAAAACAAATTGTGATAGAGAACAGAACACTGATGAGGGTTTTAAGGAGCACGTCTATAAACCAAGACTTGGTTGTATAAATGCATTATGTCATTTAATGCAATGGTTATAAGTATCTCCATTCTTGTTGTGGGGAGGGGGCCAGGGATTGAACTCAGTCTTGCGCTTGCTACACCAGTACTTTATCACTTGAGTTAAATCCCCAACCCCTCCATTCTTTTTTTTTTTTTCTTCATTTCACTGGTAAGAAAACTGAGGCTCAGAGAAGCTAAGCAACTTTTTAAAGGTCAGGCAGTCATTAAGCTAAATTCATTTATTCATTTATTAATACGTAACGCATTTACTGAGACCCTGTGTGTCCGGCCCTGTGCTGGAGTTGGGGAAATAGCAAAAAGACAAAAAGGATGCTTGTCCCCTTGGGCATTACAGTTAGTGAGGAGATACTAAACCAGCAAATGCGACGGTTACAAGTTATGGTGGTTACTGTGAAGTGTGATGGTTGCGTGGTAGAGAACACCTGGAGTGGGGGAGCTCTGAGGAGGTGAGCAAAGCTCACCTGACAAGAAGAGTTGAGGGCGAGTCTGCCCAACTCCAGAGATCTACTCACCATGCTACTCTGTCCTATAGAAATGGTGCCAGTACCAAAATCTGTCACTAGGGTGGGATGACTTACAGGAAGACCCTGAAGCAGGGAGATCAGTTAATCTGACCCTGGCAACCTAGTAATTTACCAGAGGGCCCGGATGGCAGCCAAAGGAAGCTATGCCTGCATCTCCCACCCCACGAAAGACAGGTCCCAGCCAGGGTGGGAGTGAAGTGGGCAGGGAAGGAGAGGGATGAGGAGGTGGAAGTGAGTCCTAGAAGGTCTGATGATTTTATTTTCCTCCAGCGCTAATGTAGGAAGTCAGAGCCGCTGGCCCTTGACTCCAGGGTCAAGAGCCCCATCTTCTGGCCTGTTGTGCAAATTACAAAAGCAAGTAGGCCATAGAGGCCGATGGGGAGGCTGCCTGAGGCTGCTGCTGTATGAGGCACTGCCTCCCAGGCCTGATTCACTCTCTCCTTTCAGAAGGAGGCCAGCTTGTGGGACTGTAGGCAGCAGGTTCCATATGAGTAATAACATGGAAGTAGCTTCTATTGCTCCCCACCCTGGCTGGAAAAGCGCAAGTGTGTGCCTGGCCAGCAAACAGGCCCTGGAGGAGCTGAAAGGAAAATATTCAGCCAAGGGCATCACCTCGCACTGATTATTTTTCTTAAAGAGGCAGAAATAAAAGAGCAATACAGAACCAGCTTAATGACGGGCTGGGTTCTGAAAGATGCATGGTTAGGCAATTCCATTCTGTGCAAATGTCAAGGGCTGTACACAAATTAAAATGGCTACAACATAAAGTGATATGATCTTGTAGGACCACTGTTGTATATGCAGTCCATCTTTGACCCAAATATCTTTCCATAGCACATGACCGTATTGACTGAAAGACATTGCAATTCTCTTTTTTTAGAAACAAAGAGACAAAATCCAAGAAACTCAAAATATCTGAGAAAACATTCCCCTATAATTGCAACCAATTTTTCCACCAAAAACATCTTAATTCCTTCACAAATTTACCATGTCTCTTGAGCTATTTAAATTGTTGGACGCACTACCAAGGTAGATGTCCTAGTATTATCGTTAGGTAGCTCCCAAATCCAATGTTTTTTAATGGTTGAGGGGGGTGTGCATGCTAGGCAAGCACTCTACCACTGAACTACACCCCCGTCCCCAGTTGAATCTTATACCTGATTTTGTTTCTCCACTTTCTTCTTCGGTACACATCTAAGCCCAAGAAAAGGTTCAAAGATGTCTTTGGGATCCAAGGAAAGACTTACTTAGGGCTTGTTTGTGCTGTCATCTGGGATCATTTCCTGTGGAAGAAAAGGACAGGGAGGGAGATACAATTCTTTGTCATGCCAAAAAGGTTACGCAGGTGCATAATTTGCTTTCAGACCCTGCCAAGTCAACAGTACATGTAAACAGACTATAGAATACCATTTTCTATGTTCACAGCATGCTGCTGGCCTGGAACACTGTGCATCACCAGGAAGAGTGTGAAGCACCACAAAAACTGAGAGCTGAGCTCCTGGCTGTGAAAATCACTCCCCCTCCATTCATCTCCATCAACACCATCCCTCGAAATCAAGCTTCGGTATACCACGCTTATTTACATCTTGCTCCAGGCCAAGCGAGGCTCTGAGATGGAATGCAAGTAAAATGGCAGAAAACTAGCTTCTGCCTTCCTTGGAATCATGATTAAGATATTTAGACAGAAGCAGAAGTGGGGAAAAGGACCCCCTGGGAGCACAGACCAAAACAAAAGCACTCTGTAAAAACATTGCCAAAAGCAAGTCAAGAATAGACCTTATAGGAAAGGAGCTGTAGAACTCCAGATCCAGAAGGGGAGCCATTTAGGAATTTGAAAGAAACAGGTGTTCACTAAGAACTTCTTGCTTAGTCCTTGATACTGGATCCAAACACATTTTTTTTTTTTTTGGTGGTGCCGGGGGTCGAACTCAGGGCCTTATGCTTGCAAGGCAAGCACTCTAATCACTGAGCTAAATCCCCGGCCCCCACATTTTTATTATATTAAATATATTTACCTTACCTGTCTCTAACCAAACCTAACCCTGCTTAGAAATCAGGTCTGTTTAAAGTGGTTTCACTCTACATCCTATCTTTTGCAGGATAAGACCTCCTGAGCTTATTGTTCTAAGTCACCAAGTGCTTAATTCACGCTTAGCCAATAGGCCTGGGATATCCTTAAGGTGGCAGCAAATTTAATGCTTCACATTTGTTGATTCTACATATTCAATTTTTAAAAATCACCATTATCTCATATGTCTTCCATCAGTCTATCTTTATGCAGCACATGACTGTATCGACTGAAAGACACTGAAATTCTCTTTTTTAGAAACAAAAGACAAAACGTGAGAAACTCAAAACATCTGAGAAAATATTCTCCTATAATTGCAACCAGTATAGACTAAGAAGTTAAAATGTGGCTAGGTCCAGGGACTTGCCCAGCCAGTTAATAGCCGAGCTGAGTCAAGAACTGATGTTTTCCACTTCATTGTGCGGCTTCCTAGAAATATAATTCCATTCAGTCACTTCCTGTATACAATTAAATTGGCTTTAATTGAACAGTGAAAATGTGACCCTTCTTTAAAACTGTCATTACTCCACCACCACCACCACCAAGCAAAACCCCAGGATTTCGCCTCTGTTACCCAATCAGATGAGAGCTTCATATAACTTTCACTTTGGAAAGCTTGTCAGTGATAC
>PVJO010032327.1:0-13324 GCA_004026905.1 Hystrix cristata | reverse complement strand
CCTGGCTTGAATAGAGTACTCATTTATCAATAATCAATTACTCAGTTAACCATTAAAGATAATAATCATTTCCACCACACTTACAATAAAATGCTACAAACGTCAATGAATCATTATTTTACCCTGGGGCAGAACTTAAATCAATTACTTATTACCATTCATTGTACTTCTGCTACCCTGATGGACGCTCGAAAGGCTGAAATGTAAGAAAAGCTCCGGGTGACACAGGGGTTGGGGGGTGTGATTTGTGGGAGTGGGGTAGCAGCCAAGTGGTCTTGACCCAGAGAATTTTGACTTGAGTTTCAGGTTCATTCCCATGCTTTCTTATCATCTATGGAAACCTCGATTGAAGATTGCTAATTGCAACTTGTTCTTATTCCCTTAGTTCCTTTGGTCTAATTTTATGATACATTAAATGCACAGGGTAGCTCTGGGATAATGGTGGACTCAGGGGCTGGAGGTATAGTGCCAACCTTTAGAGGCTTCTCATTGTTCTCAGAATACAGTAAAAGCTCCTCAAAGAGACTGATAGGCCCTGAGCAGTCTGGCCCCTCCCCACCACTCTCGGCTCATCACATGCACCACGCCTTGTTCCTCCAGGGTCTTCCCTGAGCCCACCTCCTTCCAGCCCCTTGTACTCTGTGCTATCTCCTCTCACTACAGACTTTGTATGCACCACTCCTTCAGCTAATAAGACTGCTTATTCCCCATTCCCATTTCACCCACTGAACATCTAGTGTTTCACCCACTTAACATCTACTGTTCCTCTAGTTTTTTGGTCCCCATGGAAGTGTCCCTGAGCTTCCCAATCCCTGTCCTGTAGTCTCAGAGCACTATGATCCTCCTTCATATCTCCCACCACAGCTCCAGTTTTCACATGTGACGAGTGGGTTGCATGATTGATGTTATCTTCGTGTATCCCAGGAAGCTGGGAACTTTCTTTGGGCAGGGTTTTGTTTACATGTGGTCCTCACTGTGGCCCAAAAGTCAGCATAGTGTCTGGCCCTTGGCAGGTTTTGAATAAATTTCTGATTAGCAAATCATATATCAATTAAGGAAAGGTCCAGAAAAACATAATAAGACTAGAGCATAGAAGTATTGAGAGTATTGTGTGGAGTTTGTTGGTTCTTGTGGAGTGGTAATAACATCGTGTGTTCTTCAAGATTATGAAGTTTCACTGAGGCAATTATTTCCTCGTTGGCTCCTTCTTTTCCTCCCAGTTCTTAGGTTTCTCCTGGTTCCATCCTCTTTTTAGTGTCTCTGCAGTCTGTATCATTCTTCACACTTTTCTGGTTATTCTCCTCAGTCAAGGGAAACACCCAGATCTTTATGGGTATTTATGACTGTCTCACAGTCCTGTGTCTTCTAAGGTACTCTCACACACACAAGGACCTCTGGTCTGGATAAAGACCTCTGGTCTGCATAAAGAGATGGCCCTCACTCCAGTCTAGCAGTGCGTAAAACATTTCAGAGATCCACCGGAATGGGGGCAGGTATGGAAATATGATTATCTGGAGTCCGATCGCTTGAGAAGATGGATGTTTTTTCAGCACCTGTTTTTATTCCATTTGAGCCCCTGATTTAATTGGGAATTATTAATAACCTGCCTGGTCCAACTGCCTGAGAAAAGGGCAACTTGGATTTGAAGGCCGCTCAGGGCTTATTGATAGTCTATCTGGGTAAAAACGCACTGCACGCCTTTTGATAGTTCTGGGGCACATTCATATGAGCCTGATAACCAGAACTTTTGGAAGGAATAATAGCGGCAATAAATATTCAAGCGGTACAGAGCAAGCAGTCTCAAGAAAATGTGTGAGAGAGACAGAAAAGCGAAAGACTTCCAATGTGGATTCTGAGGTGGCCCCGACTGTGTGGCGTGTGTTTTACTTAACTGCCACAGCAAATTAGGTGGTCAAGCATTTAGAGTATACGGAGTGGAAACCCACTGTGGTAGTTTCTCAGGAACACGAGCGAGAAAACCACTGTCAGTACCACAACCAGTACACTTTGGCCACTGTGGATGGCAGGAGCAGTGTTGGACACGAACGGTTGAGTTTGCAGTTTTACCAACCCGGACCTTTTTCAAGTCGGCCGATGGGCTTGGAATCACAAGGCCTTGTTTAAGACTCAGTAACCAGTTTTTCAGTATTCCTCATGTGAACCTCACCTGTGCCCCTGGCACCATTCTAGGTACTGGGTCCCTGAGGCAGATGAGTGTAAAACAGAGTAGTTGCAGAGCTAGACACCAAGCAAATAAAGAACAAAAGCCCACATTTAATAAGTATTTACTTTGCTTGGATTGAGTACGTTGCTCTTATTAACCAGCGAAATCAACTCCTCCCCAAAACTTGAGGATGTAGACAAAAATCATTACGCCAATAATTTTAAAGAGGGAAACTGAGGCATAGGACTTTGCTGGCTGCTATTAAGTTACAGAGCAAAGATTCTTATCCTGGCAGCCTGATCTCAGGATCTGTATTGACGGCATCTGGTTTACTCCCTTTAACAAATGAAGAGCGTTATGGGGTGAGTGCAGCATCTTCCCTGCAAGGAATCGAAACAGGGATGCTGCGAGGTAGTTTCTGCAGGGTAGCCCTGAGCTGAGCTCTGAATACAAGGATGCCACACGAGATGTTCCAGGTTCTTTATCATTTATTTTCTGATGCACAATATTTTCCCAAAGTCATTTTAAGACAGTAATTAAAACAAAAGAAATGACGTTGAAAAAAACGACTATCTCTGACCTCTGCCCATGCAGAGAACAGAGAGGGAGATGAGAAGGAAGGGAGGCTTCTTGCTTACTCAGCCGCGTTGGATGCAGCCAGAACCACGCGGGGCAAGTTAAGCAGATTGCGAGGCTCAGGGCAGACTCGACAAGTGTCAGGTGCTGCCCATTAAATTTCATGGCGCTATCTGTGTTGTGCAGCCTCCTGTTGGATTTTATTCCTTCAGTTTGTGTATGATTTGTGAGGTCACCTGAGCTAGCAGTTCTAGGAGCTGGGTCTACCTTGCAGGCAAAAGAGGTGACGCAAGTCATTCCTTTTTGTGCCTGGAGACTCTTCTCTCACCAGTCCACACTGCACTGTGGGGACCTCGCCTTCACCGCTGGTCCTCAAGTGTCTGCTAGATCCTCTCCGAACCCAACTCAAGATGAACATTTCTAACTAACACATCTATGTCACTACTCTAGTAAGTTTATTGGGGTGGATTTAAGTTTATCTATCATGTATCTCTATCTGTCTGTCTATCATCTGCCCATTGATTGCTCCTACTGCTTCAAATATCTTGCTGATTATAATTTCCATATAGAACAATGCATATTTAAAATATTTTTGTATCATTGCTGACTATGGAGTGAAGTTAGGAGCAGGAAGGCTGATGGGTTGAGGGCTGTGTACCGGACACTTTTCTACATCTCTCCCAAGTTTAGTTCAAAGAACTCAGAATCCAGTGAACACTGTTCTACAAAGAAAACTCTTTCTCTAAATGAGAAGTCGTTCATTCTTCCTAGTGATTCAGTTGCCATTTTAAAGAACAGGTTTTAATTATAAGTACCAAATTAAGTCAGTCTTGTAATGAGTAGGAACTGGTGTTGAAAACGAATCACTCACTTGGAATTACATCAGTCAAGAAAAATCACATTAACATTTCATTATACATGAGACATGATAAAATTCTCTATGACTGCAGAATATATGATTGAAAGGCCATTTAGTCCACGAGGTCTTGATATGACGTCTGTAGAAAGAGCTACAGAAGTTCCCTGTTGGGATCATAATCTTATCTTACTCCATCTGGCCCCAAGGTCTTTCATTCTTTTTAGCACATAAATTTAAAATTAAAAATCATATGATTCAGCTTATTATAATGTCTTGCACTGAGAGAATTAATATACTTTCTTCCTACCTCCTTCTTGCATTATATTTTAATGTTAAGAAATCTTAAATCATTTTCCATTGTATATACATAAAAACTCTTTAATACACTGAATTACACACTCATTTTAAATATCAAACAGTTGTAGAATTAATCCCAAACCTATTTTACATGGTAATAGGCCACATATTTTTAATCATTGCACTTCTTTTAATCAGCACATAGTTCCCTGAATAATTATATGTTGTAGCTACACCAGAAGAATATATAGTATTTTCAATTTATTCGTTGTCTGGAATACCTATTTGACTTAATTATTAATAAAATATTGGACTGAAATTTAATGTTTCTGATTACATCTAACTTGCCTGCATATTGAAAAAGATTTTATTCTTATTTGAGTTTTTCTTTTATTTAATAGTAAAAACAGAAGCACTTATCGGTACCAATTTGTTTCAAGGCTATCTTTACCAGTATCCAGAATCTACCTAATAATTTCTGCTTAATAACTTATTAGTTCATGTCAAGGAGGCACTATGATAATTTAACTAAACTGTCATCTCTCAATTTGAACATATAGACCTATAATTCAGGCCAGGATGAGGGAGCAGCTGACCTTATTTAGCAATGCTGAAAATATGCACAGCCTACATCTTCCCCAGTTCATTTCCAGATTTATAACTGAGACCAGTGATATACAAACCTTTTGGTTTCAGAATCCATTTATACTCTTGAAAATCCCAAACAGCTCCTGTTGATGTGAGATGTTTCTACAATATTGTAAAGTTGGAAAATTAAAAAAAAATCATTGAGAAGAAAAACAAACTTTCACATGTTGACATAACATGTAAAAATAACTATATTGTTCCCAAGCACACAACAGAAGAATGAGTGGCCTTGTTTTATCTTTTTGGAAATCTTTTAAGCTGTTGCTTACTAGAAAGTAGCTGTAGTCTCCTGTCTGTTGCAATATATTTTTTATGTGATGCATATGAAGAAATTGTAGCTTCACACAGAGAGGTATCTGGGAAAAAAGTTGTCATTTCAATAGCAGTTACAGATAATTGTGGAAGTTCTTTTTGACACTACACCCGAACTCTGCATATATTAATGTCTTATGGCTAAGTGCAATGTGAAACTTGAAGCCCTCTCAGTAGGTATTTTGCACCATCGCATTCAAATGAACTGGTCTGTCTTACAGCTTGAGATGGTCTTCAACCCTGCCTGATTTTGTAACATCATGCATCAGCCATTTGGAAAATATTGGTTCACTGAGTTATGTAGCTATTTAATGCATTTACTACAGAATCGGAAAAGTCTGGGCATTAATGTGATCTTAGATCATCAGGAAAGTCTTTAGATATTCAGAAGCTGTCCAGATCACTGTGGGATGTGCAAATTCTCCAAATATTTAAATTTTACCTGAAATCTCAATGTTTGTGTGGGCAACGAATATTGTCTGTTGTTTTCCTCAAAGTTATAAACTCAAGTTGATCAAATGTCCAATTCTATAAAATACACACATCTCAATCAGTCATTCTTTAAAGTAGAAAGTGTTCATAAAGAGGGCTCCTTGCTCAGTTCTCAACACAACCACACGGGGCTTTTTCTTGAGAAAACCATTTTACTGCATATTTACCAGAGTATTTCATGTTTCCTTCCCATTTTGTCATACAGAATATTAAAAAGATACATACTTAGAGGTTGATTAATTTTTAATAAAATTAATTTTGCTCTTTTATTAAGAATTGTTTTGTTCTTTTTGTGTGTGTGTGTGCTGGGGATCGAACTCAGGGCCTTGTGCTTGCTAGGCAAGCACTCTAACCACCGAGCTAAATCCCCAGCCTGTTTTGTTCTTGTTTTTCACGACGGGGTCTCATTATGTAGTTGAGGCTGACCTTCAACTTGTGATCTTTCTGCTTCAGCCTCCAGAGTGCTGGGATGACCTCCTTCTCCTCCCTCCACTTCCCCCTCCACTACTACCTCTTTCTCTCCCTGTCCCTCCCATTCTCTTTCTCCTTCTCCTTCACCTTCTTTCTTCTCTGGGCGTGTTAAGTGATACAGAACGATGAGGTCTGTCTGGGGAAGTTGGTACGTGATTTAACTTACAGCATCTTGCTCATTTTCAATCCCATTTCTCCTTTCTCTTTCCTTTCCTTGCTCTTAATCCCCTACCCCTCTGTAAAATCTATCTTCTACATTCCTGTCTTCTCTCTTTTATTTTCTTTCTTCCTCTCTCTCTGTCTGTGTCTGTGTCTCTGTCTCTCTCCCTGTCTCTTCATTTCTCATATAAGAGAAATCATGTGATACTTCACTTTCCCGGTCTGGCTTACTTTGCTTAACGATATGGTCTCAATATCCGTATATTTTCCAGCTTCTTTTATTAAGAATATTTAAAAGAGAAACTGGTGTTAAAAAAAAAAACCTCAAGTGCATGGCAGTAAAGACCATGACATTAATGTGGTCAACTAATACTCCTTATGTTAGGGGCATATACCCTTACCACGCCCCTAGTACTAATACTCCTATTTTACTCCTAAAATTGTAATTTCGTTATGCTCTTGTTAATACAGTGACAACCACCCTTTGCTGCCATCACCTTGATCAGGGCAATAGCATGCTGCCCATCATAGCTTTTGTGCCAGCAGTATAAATGTCAATACTGTGAGATGGACAGATGATGCCCTTGTGTTGTTATGAAAACGGTTTGGCCTTGGGGATCCCCCAGAGGTCTACGGATAACACTGTGAAGACGTCTGTCAGAGAAGCTTACACAGGCAGGGAAGGAGGCAGGCACAGTAATGGTCACTGCAGGACTATGCAAAAGAGAAAGGGAAAGTGCTTGAGATGTTCAGTGGCAGAATAAATAACACGTATATATACATTATACATACATTTAAGAATACGTATACAGAGAGATGGGGGCAGAGGGAGGGGGAGGAGAATGCAGTATTACAATGTGTAGAATTGGTAACCCGGATGATGGAACTGGGGAGTTGTTCCATATAGTTCTTGCAGATTTTCTCTAAGCTTGAACTATTGCACCATAAGAAACATAAATTAAAAAACATCAACTGTGCAGGGTCGTGCACTGCACAGCAGCCCGGAAAGTAGGCAGGCGCTCTGGGCCTGCTGAATCATTTCTGTGAATCTCTCCACTAATGAGCAGGGAAGGAAGTATCTAGAGCCACAAGGGAACAGTTTACAAAATTAAACTTTAAAGTGTGAACATGAAAAAGTTGCCATTTTAAAGGTTATGAAAGTGAGAAATTACTAATAGAGTGGGGCGAAAAATCACAGACTGGGATAAAATTTTTGCCAGCTGTCCCTCAGACAAAGGTCTAAAATCTAGAATATATAAAGAACTCAAAAAAAAATCAACCCCCCCAAATTAAAAGACCCCATCCAAAAATGGGCATTTGAAATGAATGAACATTTCTCAGATGAAGAGATAAAAATAGCAAATAAATATATGAAAAAACGTTCAACATCACTGGTCCTTCGAGAGATGCAGATCAAAACAACACTAAGATACCATCTCACTCCAGAAAGAATAGCTACTATCAAGAAATCAACCAATAACAAGTGCTGGCGGGGCTGCGGGGAAAAAGGAACCCTCCTGCACTGTTGGTGGGAATGTAGACTGCTCCAACCACTGTGGAAGTCAGTGTGGAGATTCCTCAGAAAACTACAACTAGAGGTTCCATTTGACCCAGCTATTCCTCTGCTTGGTATCTTCCCAGAAGAATTAAAATCATCATACCACCATGTTCATAGTAACACAATTTGTAATCGCTAAGTCTTGGAAACAACCTAAATGCCCAACAACTGATGAATGGCTAAAGAAGATGTGGTTTTTCTACACAACAGAGTACTACACCACCATAAGGAAGGATAAACTAGAGTCATTTGTATGTAAATGGATGTTCCTTGAGAACATACTATTAAGTGAAATAAATCAGGCACTTATCAGTACACATCGAATTGTTTCTCTGATATGAGAAACCATAAGTGTAAATAAGGACAAAGGGGTATAATAGATATTATGTTAAAAAAAAAAGATAGTATTCAAAAGAGAGGAGAACTAGATAGGGAAAAGGGGGATAAAGAAAGAAGGTTAAAAGTAAGATGAAAGGGAAAAAATGGAAAAATGTAAATAAACTTGTTGCAAATAGGGAGGGGTGGGTGAATGGAAGGGAGGGGAGGGGAAGAGGGGGGAAACCAAGATACATCATATACAGGTACAAAATAGTCATGTTGATTTCATTATGTATACAATGTGCCAATACATGTTCTTGGTAAAAATAAAAATTAAAAAAAAAAAATAAAGAAAGTTCACTTGGCCTAGGCACACGGGGGTGGTCCGCCCAAGAACTGCTAGCTATTTCAGTGTGTCAGCAAATAACATGCAAAAATAATAAAGGCAAGAGAAAAATAAACACCAGTATGTGGAAATTTCACAGAGCCAAGAGCACTCGATTGCGGGGGCGAATTAGTTAAATGAAGACTGGGAACCGTTCTGTAACTATCTGATAATGTTATTTATATGTAGCTGTAACTTACATCTATACTTAGATTTAAATTTACTGTGGAATGAACTGTATGAAGTTGTTTCGAGGTATGAATTTTATTATTTTGAACTTGAAACCATTCTGAGGCATTAATTTCTCCTACGCTAAAATAATCCTATGAAGTATTGCTACAAAATATCTGACCTACAGAAACTTGACAGGCATTCGTATCCAAGATTCCAGTTCTCATGGTGGGCAGACTGAGGAAACAGTGCCTAAACATGACTGTTTTCTTTGCATGTACTTATTAAGTATATTTATGATACCTTCTTCTCCATAACCCTTCCTGCTAAAAGATAGACTTCGTGGCGCCTTAGTGGCGGCGAAGGATGGCAGTATGTGCCATAGGACTTCTCCTAGATGGACCTGTAACTGGCGCCTGTGTACTGATCTACAGCGTCTAGACTGCTCATATATTTTAGATCCCCTCTCTCTCTTTCTACTCTCTCTCTTTTTACTGTCTCTCTCTCTCTCTCTGTCTCTCACACACACACACACACACGAAGGAAACTGACATTAAGTTATGATTTTAACCAACTGGCAAGTTCAGAGATACTGCAAGAAAGTAAACCCCCAAATGACTTATGATTAAGCCAAAGTTACAAGGAGATGGAAATTATTAGAAGACACAAGGACCCAAGAAGTCATAAAGAGAAAGAATCAGATATGCTCAGGAAACAGAGACACTGTGGCCTAGAAGTCGTGTCTCTTGAAGAGAGTCTACTAAACAATTTGTCTCCAGAGCTATCCACGTTCTTGATGGTCTCAAAGCCAGATCCTGGTCCAGTATCCTCAGTAAGTGAGTTTGTGTCCAGACAACCACATGAGCCCAAGGGTGTGCCACTGATTATGTGAGTAATTTGGGGTTTGAAAATGTGTATATTAACAATGGTATATCATTTACATTTGTACATTATTTATATAACATATTTGTCTATGATTTTTTCATTGGCTGAAAATAGCAAAAATCTAGGAAAAGCAACTTTTAAAATAGAAATATTGAGTGAAGTGATGATTAGGAGAGATGTGAACCTTCTTACTTTAAAAAGACACACTAAAAAGGAAGTGGCTGTTTATCTAGTTTCTGGGAAAATAACTAAATCTTGGACTTTGTTTGTTCAGCTGAGTGATTAGAAGGGAGCTTGCTACTGCAGCTGAGCAAGGCTCGTCTCCTTAGGAGCCCGAGGTAGCTTCTCTCCAGATGGAGTCAGGAGCCTCTGAGCGACTTCGGACTGGATGGCGTCACCCTTCCTTCACAAGCCATGTTGGTGCTCCGTGTAAAAACTATCAGCACCAGAGGCCATAATGTCTCACCCTTAGGCAGTTTCAAAGTAACTTCAAACCTGAATATATTCAAAAAAGTGAATTGATTTATGTAGTGTCATTATTAGTAAATAATCCTTGGAGCTTTTTCTTCAACTCTCTCATTGCTGCTTATACAATCTCAAACACGTACCAAATATGTTACATGCCTTAACTGATTCAGGCCCTCAGCAAGCCTGTGAGATAGACACTGCTGTTTTCCCTTTTCACAGAAGAAAGAAAAGCCAATTAGCTTCCCAAGACCACGGGACTTGAGAGGGTGGAATAGAAGCTTGAATCCTGGCAGACAGGCCGCAGGATCTGTATCACCACCATTACATTGTACTTTATCGACAAGCTTATTTGATCCATTCATGTATTTTCTCAAAATCTAGACAGTTCATCTTCTTATGTTTTTTTCCCCACACACACAGTGGTCTTAAATACTGTTGCAAGGGAATAACTATTGCATTGATTATAGTCAGGTAACGACTTAATAAAACAAAGAATCAAGAAAAATGCAAATAGTTACTTTTGATTTGATAAATACTCTGGATGTACCAAAGAAAGGTCAAAATTGACCTAATGGCCATGCATATTATGAAATTTTCATTTATTTTCAAGAATTCACTAAGAGTTGCTAATAATAATCTCATGCGACATTTAATAGATACCAACAAAATAGTAATAGCAACGATTTGTTGCGTGTATAGTACCTTCCAGTTATTGTGCCAGATGCTTTGATTACTTCCTTTCATTGATTCTTGGCAGCGTTTTGTGATGAAGGCATGAACATGCAAACATTGCAGATGAATTAACTGATGCTCCTTAAGCATCGATGTCAATTCCAACTTGTGCTGGTTGTTGAGCAGACATGGCTGCTTCTCTCCTACCTTTCTAATTTTTGCAGTGTATTTTGTTACAGCATTCCAGACTGACAGAATTTTATTTTCAGCTTTCAGAACTTTAACAATGTTATTCTATCAGTTTCTGGTTTGTGTTGCTTCTGACAGGTCTGATTTTTCTTAATTTTTGTTCCTCTGTTTGTAGGGTGATTTTAAAATTCTTTTTATTTTGTTTATATTTCAGTATGATTTTCTTTATGTTACAGGATCTTGCCTAGATTTATTGAACGTTTGAATCTATGGCTCTATTATTTTTATCTAATTTGGGAAAAATCCATTATTTCTTTAAAAATTTCCTCTTCAGTTTTTCCCTCTTTTTCTTCCTAGAGCTTCAGCTATATGTATGGCTGCTTTATATGGCACTATGAGATGTTGTAATTCTGTTACATTTTTATTATTGATCTTTGCCCCACTGATTTCAATCTGGGTAACTTACATGTTAAATCCACAAATTCAATAAAATTTCCCTCTTTAGCACCTAATAAATTCACTTCACCTAATAAATTGTTTATTATAAAAACTTTTTTATCTTTTATATTGTACTCTTTTTTTTCTTATGTTCATATTATCCTTTGACTGTATTTACAATACTTGTTAAAAATTCTTTGGCTCTAATTAAATACACTTCTGGTTTTGTTTTCATTGACTGATTTTGTTTCCTGGTTTCAGATCTTGTTTTCTGGCTTGTGAAGGTATGTCTAGTAATTTTTGATTGAATGCTGAAAATCATGACTTTTAGGTAGCTGAGTGTCTGGCTTCATGGTTATCCTTAAAAGGTACTGTGCTTTTTTTCTGGCCAAGTAAATCATTGTTCAATTTAGACGTTGTTCAGTTTTGGATATTGTTGAAGTTTTGATAGGGAAAATCTAGAGCAGCTTTATTCTAGGGCTTGTTTAATCCTATTACTAAGGTGTGGTTCTTCTGGGATGTGTACTAAAAGCCCCAGATAGTCAACAAGGCTCTCAGCTCATTAGAACTCAATCATCTCTCTGGCCAGCGTGAGCTCTGGGAATTTCTTAGCTACCAGCCCCTGGTGACTGTTAGCCTTGCTTCATGGGGTTTCATTCTGCACACATGTAGCTCAAAGTTCAGCAGCAGCTCCAGAAGATCTTTCCCTGCATTTCTAGAACTTTGTCTCTGGACAGTGTCCTTTTTCTAGGGCTGTGCCTACCATGTCTAACTGGCTCAGTCTCCCTATCTCTTCAACCCAGGGACATTACCATGTGCTCTGCATGCCATCCTCTCTCTCTATGTAGTTTGAAGCCTCTGGGAAGAAATCCAGGGTACTTGCAGGGTTTCTTTGATTTTCTTCCTTTTTTACTTAACCAGCTTTCATATATTTTTCCCAGTTCTATAATTGTTTATGCCGGAAAGGAAAATTTCCTTATTTTCCTGTCAGAGATTTCCATATATATAAATAAATATATAATTTATGTACATTTTATATAATTTTAGGGATAAAAACAAATTGAGAAAAGTGGGTTATTTAATGTGAATATATTATTTGATTGAAGAGAAAGCAAACAAAAATGAGCTACATCAAACTTTTAAAATCATTAATAAATTATAACTGTTGAGTTAAAATAAACTCCTCTAGGAGTAGAAATTGTCAAGAATCAGAATTTTTTGGACTTAATCTATTTCTTCTTAGGCTTTAAATCATTCTATTTTCAAGAAAGGAGAAAAGTCATCTAAATTCTCCCACACACTTGCAATCGTGCCATTCTTGCCCATGGGAATCTGATGACTCCTGGATTAACAGTGTGAGGAAAATCTTCTTCAGGCATTCTAAGTCGAAGGGGAAAATTCAGTTTGGGCTTGTTTTGTTTTCCACATAGAACAAGGGTTCAGACTTTTGTTTATTTATTCAGGTTTTATTTTAATGCTTTCTGCCACTGGCTAGAACTTAGGAGCTGGGATGTCGTGGGGGTTGAGCTACCATAATTCAAAGACACATAAGTAAAAGCAATGGAGCCTTTTTTAAGAATTTCAAACTCAAAAATATTTATTCCCCAAACGCAACAGCTATAAACTTTATTTTCTCCTCAACAAATCCCTGACTCCTTTTCTCTCTAAATAATGACTGACTTCAACTGATGATGTCTCGCTTCCTGAAATGGAGAACTAGTAAAGAAAACAGGAGGAAGGAGGGAAGGAAGAAATAAAAACAAGGACAGAACAAAACAATAATGGCAAAAAACTAGAAATTCATTTTCCTATAAAAACAAGAAGAAAACAAGAAAAAGAAGAGCAGAGAGGGAAAAAATAAATTAAAAAAGAAGAAGAAGAAGAAAAGAAAGAAAAAAAACTACAACAGGAAAAAAAAAAAAGAAACGTTTGCTTCTAGGCATGTCTCTGCTATCACTAGTAGACAGAGTAGACAGGCCCAGGTCCTTGTTGATTAATCCCAGCAGAAGCTTTATGGCAAGATAGTGAGTGCTCCCAGCTGGGTTCAATAGCAAGGCTTCACCCATTCCACTGAAGTTCAGCCTGGTCTCTGGCTGTGGGATTGGAACTCAATTTGTTCAGCCAGACACACGCTGTGTGTCTCCCACCGGCTTGGACTCAGTTCCCCGCCAGTTTGAACTTGGCTCCTTGCCTCCTCCTGCCAACTTGAGTTTGAAGTCTTCTCCACCTTGCCTGCCTTCCCCCACCTTGCCCCGGCACCAA
>PVJO010032326.1:0-13320 GCA_004026905.1 Hystrix cristata | reverse complement strand
TATTTAGGAGACATTTGAAGTAAATACAAGGGTGTGGTTCTGATCTGTTCTGCGCAGCCTGGGAATGGGCTGCAGCACAGCTGGGGAGGTGATGGGCCCCACCATTCAGGAGGTGGGACAAGTCCCAGGTCCTCTCCAAGCCTCAATATGCTCATCTGTAGAACAGGATGCCAGATGACAGCATGAGCTCCATGGCCTGGAGTGTGTAAGAACACGTGCAAATGGTTTTTAAGAGGTTGCCTGGCTCTGAGTAAGCACTTGGACAACCTCATTGGAAGTCTGAGGGTGTGGTGATGTTCAGAACGTGTCTGGGTGAGCAAAGCATGTTGGTCCACACGGTGGAGTTTTCTAGAAACAGGGAACTTTCCAGAAGCTTCTAGATGCTCAGACCTGTTGAGCAAGATGAATGGTAACTGTAGGTGGACCACAGGCTCCTTGCATTCGAGGGTGCCTGATAGAGAAATGGAAAGAGATCCTGGCCACTGCAGACAACACACCAAGCTGCCTCCCCGTCCCAGGGGTGTGGGGCAGAATCAGTGCCCATGGCCTCCGAGCAGCCTCTTCTCCTCCCTAGCTCTCCTGGCCGACACTGGCGGAGGCCTGGCCTGCACCGGGGGCATCTGCTGCTCTGTGGGTGGCTGGCTGATGGGTTTTTAATTGGACCCAACTCTGTTGACATAAAGAGAGAGTCAACAGCCATCCAGTTTAGAGGAGGGGGAGGCTGGAGAATTATTTTGCATTTTAATGCTTCCAAGAACCTTGTGTTAGTTTTCTTTTTTAGCTTTATTTTCCTTTTCTATTTGGGCAACCTTGGGAAACTTAGAAATGGTCTTAGGATCTTCATAACAGTGTTTTTTCCCCCAAGTTAATTCTGGCAGCCCAAGAGTTGTTTTAGGCTGGCTTTACTCTATAAATGACCCTTGTTTTAATTTCATGCTGAAGGAAACTGACTCAGGTCGACCTGTGATGTTTGGAACAATGACTCCTAATGAGAATCCTGCCTTTACTCATCCAGAATCATTCTTGCATGAGACCGTGAGGTTTTTATGGAGACTCATGTGACCAGAGCTGTGTGTCCCACCACAGATGGTGTCATGAGTAGTTCTGAGGGGTCACAGTCTGAGTTTCAGCCCTAGCTGACCATGTGCATCACATATCCCCAGCTCTTTGGGCATCAGTCTCCTCATCTGTGAAATGGGCTGTGGTATCTGATGTGATGATGGTTTCAGGAGCTCCTCTGGCTCCTGGCACCTGGCCACCATACATGTCAGTGAATGTCAGCAAAGGCTGAGGGTCCCTGAGTACTGTGGGGGCTCCTTCGTGTTCCTCTGTCTTGTCTCTGTCTCCCAGCTACGTTGCTTGCCTGGGCTGGGAGGCTGGTGGGGGGCTTGTGGTTTTTCTGGAGTGAGAGGGAGACAGCTCCACAGCAGAGCATCCCGAGTTGCTTTACTAGGACCTCGGAGTCAGAGTCACGCCTCAGAGCACTGAAGTCTGTGGCGATGACCTTGGTCGAGCCCTGCAATGTCCTGAACCCTCTGTGTTCTCGGGTGGGGCTTTCGAATGGTGACCGGGTTTGGGGGCACTGTTCCAACTTGCAGATAGGAGGCGGGTCTGGCTGGCAAAGGCTGCTCGCTGTGAGCATGGCCTGGCGGGGTCCGTCCCCCTTCCTACTCCCCTTCTCTCTCTGCTTCCTGCCCACAGTGCTGTGGGCAGCTTGCCTATGGCACGTGCCTCTGCCACACTGTTCCACACTCGACGAGCTGACTGAGACTACTGAAATGTGATCCAACGTAAATTTCTCCTCCTATAAGTCGCAGATGTCCAGTATTGTGTCTCAGCCACAGGGAAAGTGACCAAAAAAATCAGAAGACTCTACAAAAAAACACAAAAGTACTTAACACTGCATTAGACAGATTCTTATTTTTTGAACTCCAGGATAAGTCCACTTCTTTACACCCCCCCCACAAACACACACACACACACAAACACACACACAGCCTCAGTGCTCAGACACCAAACAGTCCAAGTATTACAGAGGGCACTTCTGGGCCAGGTCGTGGTCTCCAGAGCAGGAAGTCGCCGCGGCCTCGGGCATCCCCTGTGGGCCCCATGTGCATGGTAGCCCCCTGTGCAGAAGGTCAGGTGAGGGTGTGTGGCCTTCGTACCTGGGAGTGTCTGCAAGATCTGAGGTTCATGGATCCCCACTGTCACATTTCCTGAGTCTCCAACGGGGAGACTCAGCCCCACAGCACCAGAGCCCTTCTGGCCACAGGGATGCTGCTGAGCAGACCAGCTGGTTTTCCCTCAGCACCAGGGGCGGGCATAGTCCTGTGTCCCCAACACCCAGCCCATGTGTGATGTTTGCTCATGACGCCTCCCACACAGCGGAGGAAGGCCCGGTCCAGATGCGAGCGCTGCTCACCCAGGCAACCTGTGTTCAGTCCACACCTGTGCCGTGCGTTTCTTTGGGCTTCACTGCCCTGGAGGTGCTAGGTGGGGGTCACCCCCGGAGTGGGGGATGTCTGCTCGGTTCCTGGAAAGTGCGGCGTGTCAATCCCAGCTTGTCAGAAATTGAGGCTCCTCTCTGGGTTTCAATTTTGACCCAGTGAAATGTCAACTTCTCTTTTATTATCAGGAGCTCTTTTAATAGATTTTCACATTAGCCCGCAGGTCACACAGAGAAGCACGGGGCAGGGAGATTAGACTGGCACTCTCATCCAGCTCGGCTGAAGCCTCTGCACCCACCCTATAAATAAGTGGCCCCGTGAAGCTGGGGACGTTTCAAAACCCATCGTGACCTGCACTCTCGCTCCTCAGGGAAGTCGTCGTTAACTAAATGTCATGAGTTTACAGTCCTGGAGGTGTCCTGGAATGATGTCTCGGCCCTTCCCGTCACGTGCCTTCTTCCTCCTCTGAAGGCCTTGGGGTCCCCTCAGCTGTCTGCCGTGGAGTGAGAGCTATGGAAAGAGTGGCCCGCAGCGACCCCTGAGCCAGTGCAGGAAGAAGTCCCCACACACCCTGGGACCTCAGGCTCCGGGAGCCCAGTGTCTAGCTGGCCCAAGACCAGGTCCAAGGCCAGGGCCTCCCTCCAGGGCTCCGAGCTCCACTCCTCATGCCGCCTGGCATTCTGGCTCGCCCAGACTTCTCTTTCACACTAGCTGTTAGTGAACAATGATCTCATTTACAAATTCAGTAAATTACAGTAAAAGACATTAATCCCCCTCAAAATCCTCGCCTCACTTTGAATACACTCCTCCCCTCATTCTTGCCACTTTCTCAAGCAGCTCTGGCGTCCTCTTTCCCGAGTGTCTGTAGTTACACTACTCTGGCTGCCTGGATGTCCCAAACTGATTCAAAACGTTTCTCTTTCATGGTCATTCTGACTTTGGGGAAGAGCCAGAAGTCACGTGATGCCAGATCCAGTTAGTACAGTGGAGGACACACTGGATGCCGCTTTGCAGCAGCACTCAAAGTATTTTGATCACACCTCGTAAAGACACTCAGGAAAGAGGACTCCAGAGCCGCTGCAGAGTAGCAAGGACGTTGGGCTGAGCGTATTCAAAGTGAGAGGGAATATTCTGAGGAGGATTCATGGTGCTATATCTTTTACTGTAATGATTTTTAAAAAATATTTAAACAGTGTTTTTTGATCAGTCCTTCTGTTTTACTTTGTTTCCTGTTTCTCTCATAGCATTGAGAACCCCATCTGTAACAAGTGAGACTTTTTTTATTGTTTATTTGGGAAATATAACATATGGTGAAATGTAACTAGAATACAAAAGAATGTTAATAAAATAAAACAAATACCTTTGAAACCATGCTGGAATTCGAGAAACAGACATTCTGGCTGGCCACTCTCATGGCACATCCTCCTGTGTCTTTAGTGACACTGTCGTGGTTGCCTGAGGCCAGACCTGGTCTCGGGCCTCTTGCTCCTTATCCCTCTGCTCTCCCTCATGGACTTACCTCACACTTGAGTGCCAGCAGTGTGGACCTAGTGTGATGAAATTCCACCTCATTCTGCTGTCTGGGACTTGCTCATTGCTTTTCTGCGTTATGAGTTAGCTATATGAGTGATACTCCCTGTGGCACCCTGTGTCACTCTGCACCCTGTTTTCTTCTGCAAAACGCTGGCCCCAAATCCCATCTCCTGTCTGTTGACACTCAGCATTTCTAATTTCTGTTATAGCAAACTGCTGAACTTCTCACACAGTCCCCTGCAGTGGACGTGGGTTGCAGTGGTGGCGAATCTGTGGTGTGCGAGTCAATCGTTCCATCAGCCGAGCATCAAATACTCAGCTCTGATTGCAATGTTGGCACTTTGAGATAGAAAAGTGGGTTTTGGGTTGCAGTTCTGCACTCAATCTCTAAAAGGTTCGCCATCGCTGGCCTGGAGCATGCATGCGCTTGTCTGACACGTGCTTCTGAAGTGTTTCTAAAGCTGCTTGTGTGCAGATCAGCTGCAAGCAAGCGAGTTTCTCCATAGCCAAGGTCGCTGCCACACTTGGTACTCGTGGCAGGATAGTTGCTCCAATCTAATGACTGCAAACTCGTTTTGAAGGTTTAATCTATGTTTCCTAAGACTGAGATCCTTTTTTATGTATTTTTTTCTGTATTTCTTATTTAAAGCCCCTATTCTTTTCTTCTAGTTTCTCAGTTCCTTATTTAACGTTAAGACGTTTATGCACAGTGTAAAACCCAGGTTCTCAGTTTCTTCTCTTGCCAGTTTTGGAACTCTCTCCCTCCGTTTTTTTTAAAGAGCTCTTACAATTTATACTCAGATGTCCCTCCGAAGCGTCACGTGCTTGTAGGCGTGACTTTGGGAGGTGACTGGATGGGGGGGGATAATACTGATGAGTGGGTGAGTCCACCAATGAGCTCACGGCTAAACGTGAGGTGGGGAGATGGAGCCTGTTGGAGGGGTGGTCACCGGGGCCAGGCCTGGCGGGGTCTGTGTCCCTCCCTCTTCCCTCGCCTTCTCTCTGTGGCCAAGCTGCCCTGCCTTGGAGCCAGCCTGCTGTGGACTGAGACCTCTTGGAACTGTGAGCCAAAAGGTACCTTCCCTACTTTAAATTGTGGGTACCGAGTATTTTGTCCCAGCAATGAGAAAGTAAGAGAAAAGCTCTTGTGATGTTCCTCATTTTAATATCCTAATTTACTTATGTATTCTTCTAAGATGACAGGGTTGTGTTCTCTTATTTTTTCTAATTATACAAATTCATAGATTTCACTGACAGTTCTGTGCATGCATTTATTATAATTTAGCTATACCCGCCCTCCCTATTTTATTTTTTATATTTTTAATTTTTGTTTTTATTAATACATGTTTGCAGTACATAGTGATCGCAGTCATGTGGCGTGCTGGGACGTGTACATAACACAATTTAACTCTTTTTACTTTCCTTTCCTTTTCCCTCCCTCCCTTCTTTCCTTCTTTTGGCCCTCTTCTCTATCCTCTTATTAATAATCTTCTTCTATACCAAGTCATAAAGATATTTTGCCTGTCATTTCTTACATTTTTAAAGGCTTCAACTTTAAAACACCCGCGATTTATTTTTGTGGTGAGCAGTTTTCCCGTGTGAATGGCTGCTTGTTCTGGAGAGCAGGTAAGATGGTTCTACAAGCCTCTGCTGATGAAAGCAGCCAGTCCAGTTTACTTCCGGTGTGCTGGCTGCATTCTGGCCTCTTTGGGTCTCGCCTACTCCAGCACCATCGTCCTTCTGTAGCCTGCACTGCGGGGCTAACGGCTCAAGATCTGCAGAAGACAATTACAACTCCGTGACTTTCCTGTCTTCAGAAATTTTATATCCATTCAGATTTATTTTTAGTTCATTTCTATTTGACACCACAATATTTGGAAGAGATATATTCTCTCGCTAGAGTGGTGAATATTTTAATTTCTTTTTATTTAAAAAAAACCCTACAATTCTTTCTGTTTTTATAAAATTAGCATTTGCACCCTTCCTGGTGAAGTGAATGAGTAAAGTACAAACTACTGCTATTTTCTTCTTAGCGTCGCATGTGTCTGACACTCTCACCATGACAGTTTCACATGGGCTGAAATCTGGCCTGTTACTTCTTTTTCCCTTCTTACTTCCAAAAGTCTGTGTCTTTTTCCTCTGGAGATATCTATTGTAAGCTGGGTATGGCGGCACACAACTGTAATCTCAGCCCTGTGGGAGGCTAAAGCAGAAAAATCACAACTTCTAGTCCCGTCTTGGCCCCTTAGGGAAAATCTGTCTAAATCAAAATCAGAATAAGTGACCAAGGATGTAGCTCACTGCAAAGGCCCTGGGTTCAATTCCCAGTACCTTAAAAATATTTGTATTTAATAAAGCACATCAGTGAATTTTATTTAAGTAGTCTGACTATTTGTCTTTAAAGTAGGGGCTTTTTTTGTGATTCCTCATATGTCAGAATTCATTTCTTCCATATACTTCTTATTCTATAATTTTTTCATATTCATTTTTTTCTCATTCCATTTTGACATGAATATTTGGGAGATATGTACTTTTTAAACTTCTTTTGTTGAATTCCTTAGGATTTGTTGCCAGATGTTTTGTTTTTTTCTCGAGAAGCTCCAAATGAAGCACACCTTTTTCTTTTCTAACAAAGCAAGAGACAAAGGTTTCCCTGGGTTTTAGTCACTTCTCTCTTGACTACATTGTCTCCAGTTTGTCATAATTTGTAATTTTTCTGTTGTGTTTCTTAATGTGGCAGGTTTAATCTTACCATTATCGATTGTTTCACAAGGGCAGTGTGTGTTTTCATTTACTGCCTGTTTGCAATTTTCTTGCTCTCCATTTTCTTCTGCATTCTAGGCCTTTCTTTGAGGATTTAATTTGTCAGAAAAATATTTTTCCATTTCCCCCATTCCTTAAGACAGAGACTGGGCCTTACTAGGTTCACAGAATCTTCTCAACACAGGGAGGATGTTCCATCGTCTCTTATCTTCCACTGTTGTTTTTGAGAAATCGGTTTTCAGCTTGAATGGTTTCTTTTCAGAAAATCTGTCTTCTGTCTTCACTTGATAGTAAATCTCTCAGTTTCAGATTATTGGTGATCATTATTGTCTCTCTTTGCCCTCGTTCCTGGAGGATTATTTTTTATACCTCCAACTGGACAATTACTTTTAATTTCTGGTGACATTGAGGATCTGTATGCTTCTGTTTTCTATAAGGTCACTAATGTGTGTAAATGTGAGTTCATTTTTTTTTCCCTTGGGATTTATTGGACTTTCTTAACACAAAATATTTTGTCTTTTCCCTGTTGGGGAAAATCATCATGATTATTCTTTCCCATCTTCACTGTCTGCTTTTTTATTCTTCAGGCATCCAGACTGATGGTCATGGATCTCACGCCTCTCTTTCTCTGATCTCTAGTTTTTCTGTTCTTTTTAAAATTATTTCCACTGGGTTTTGGGTTCTTCATTTGGCTATATCTTCCAGTTCAGCTATCTTTGCATTTTGGGTCTAACATTTTATTTAATATCTAATATTGAGGTGCCTGTTGGTTTTCTCATTATAATTACTATATTTTCCATTTCTCAATATTAAATATACTTCTTTTATAAATCTCCCTAGTTTTAGTGACAGGCTTCTGTATTTCTCCATGTTTTCAGTACTCTTTTTTTTTCCTCTAAACATATTAAATATAGGTGTTGTGTGACTCTCTGGTAGTTTTATCATCAGAGGTCATTCTGAATCTCATTGTGCCAGTTGTTTTACAGTGTTTTCTGTTAAATCTGAATTGGTGTTCTGTTTTGTCACTTTTCTGTCATGAACTCTTGATTGTTAGAGCTTTGTGCTGATTCCCAAGTGTGGCTGTTAAGTTTAATTATGTCTATTTGATTAGCTTCGGGAGCTGCCCAGGGGATTGATGGAACACACTTCTGGGTGAGTCATAGAGGCAAGACCATAGGGACTATATCTGGTCCCTCACTCCTACTGGCACTATTCCCCTGCTGTTTTCCAGCCTCCGTGAGTTAAGCATCTTTGCTCCATCGTACCCTTTTGCCATGATGTTCCTACCTCACAGTTAGATAACCATGCACTGAATCCCCTGAACCATTGATTAAATTAAATCTTTCCTCCTCTCAGTTATGGGTATTGATTATTGTGTCCAGTAAGAGGAGAGCTAACTAATAAACCAAGGCTTCTGCTTGAGGAACATTTCTCTAGAAAGATCATGATTCCAACTGTATTTCCAACTACAACCTATTACTCTAGACCAATTCATAACTTAAAATTTTCATTTTGAAATACTTTTAGACTTACATAAAAGCTGCGAAATAGTATACTCTGTCCATATCTCCTATATCCACCTTCCCCTAATGCTTATATTCATATGCCTGTAATACAGTCATTGAAGTCAAAGAATTAATACCTTTATAGTACTTTTAAATAAGCCATAATTTAAAAGCTTTCTAATTTTCTAATTTGGCCAGCTTATTCTAATTTTGCCAGCTTTCTATTAATGCTCTATTTCTGTTGACTTATTTCATGCTGGGCCTCACACTGTGTTTCCTTGTTATGTCTCTTTGTCCTCAATCAGCTGTCCCTCGTCTTTTATGACCTTGACAGCTTAGAAGAAAGCTGGCCAGTTATTTTGGAGAATGCATGTCAGTTTGGGTTTATCTGATTACTTTTTAATGACTAACATAAGTTTATGCCTTTGGGACAAGAATACCACAAAAAGGATGTTATACCTCCCTCGGGAAACATAAATTGGCCAACATAAATTGACTTTTTGGTTTGGGTTCTGCAGAACACATGATGGGGGACTTTGTGGCCCAAACCCCCATGAAGGCCACTTTGTGGTTGCAATATCTCAAGACGGAGTTACTTCTTTACTCAGAACCAAGTTGCAGAGGATTGTGCATTGTTATCGCTCTTTTCATTGGAGTGTTTTCAAGTTTGTTTAATTTCTTTTTTGTCTGTAACTAAGGGTGTGGTCTCTCACAGTTTATTGCATAGATATGCATCTGATTTCACACCTGACTGTGGCCCTGACCTTCACCTCTTAGCCCTGTGCACATATTCCACTGAGTTAAGAGCTCTGCACCGTTAGAGATGAGCAGAGGCACACAGGTTGGTGACACCTAGGAGCTCACACTCTGAGTAGTTTGCTTTTATAAGTCATCCCTCTGTTAGTGTGCATGAAAGGAAATATGTGTGCATTTGTATGTGCACATGTGTATATTCAATTATATTTTATCTATTTTCTTACAAGTCATGTGTCAAGAAAGTTCTAGGGTTATCTGGCCCACAATATAATACGTATTACAGTGAACCCCACATCTACAGCTTTTATGTCTGTGGTTTTGAAATAGGATTAGGGTATGGCTAAGGCTGGCTGGCAAGGGAACGTGAGCTGGGGGAGTGGCCTGGACCTGACATCAGCCTGAGGCCTGATTTTCAAGCACCAGCCCTCACTTGGACTGCAGGAAGTTCTCGCGAGATTCCATGGGAACTCCATTCGATAAATAGTAGCAACACCTGAAGCAAGCGTCTTTTTTCTCTACCGCGCCACCAGGAAGGAGTTCTCCTTTCTCTCCCATGGAAGACGATGGCTGTGTCCCCTGCACCACTGCTAACATGCCTGCCCGGTGGTAACCCCTGCCGTGCCTTATAGACCCAGTACCCATTTTGCTGTATCTATTGTTATGCTCAACTTTCCTTTTCTTCTTTTCTCTATACTTTAAATAAAACTTTAGAACTACTTTTTGTCCCCCTCATTCAATTCTTTGCTTGAGGAGGGAAAGAACCCAGCAATATCGGAACCTGTCTGATAACAGTTTCAGTTATCTGCTAGCAAGAAGAGTGAATGCAGTCCAATGGGACATTTTGAGACAGACAGACAGACAGAGAGAGAGAGAGAGAGAGAGAGAGAGAGAGAGAGAGGACATTTACAGAACTTCTTTGTGATATATTTTTATGATCGTTCTATTGTATTATTAGTCATTATTGTTAGTGTTTTACTGTGAATAGTTTATGAATAAACCTTTTCATAGGTATGTACGGATAGGAAAAACAGTAGATTTGGAGATTGGGTACTATCTGTAGTTTCAGCCATCCAGTGGGGAGATTGGAACATATTCCCCATGAAAACAGGAATACCACTAGAAATGAATAAATTACTAAAAATGTAAATCTTAAAAAGTCTATCTTTAGAATCTATTCCTAGAAAATTCTTACAGATTTGCCAGCATTTTTACAAAGATGTTCACTAACAATATTATTTATAGTAGGAAAAGACAGGAAATAAACTACATTAAAATAAAAGATTAACTAAATTTGTATATATCCGTTTGGTAAAATATCACAGTCACTGAAATCATGTTTTGGAGAATTTCTAAAGATAACGAATATAGATCTATTATGCATCAGAGTGAGTTACTTAAGAAGTACAAGGGGAAAACCTTCAAAGAAATGTGAATGTGTCGGAAGTCAACAGGGTGTATTTGTGATTCGCTTACATTTCGGTGCAGGTTTTGTGCACTGGTGTATATTCATAACTTTTATAATCAGAGAAAGAATGAGAAAGAAGAGGAAAGAAGTATTTTAAGCTCCATTAATTTAATAAATATTAAGCTCCTGTCATCTTGTAGGTGTCCAAACAACACAGCCATCTGTTCCGCCAGGGGTAACAAAGCTATTTCAATGAGTGGGAGGGTTACAGAGTAGTGTCTTCTTATCAGGAAATACCTCCCTGCCAACAAGAGCTGAGGTAACTAGAAAACACCAGTGGTCATGGCAATAAGGCTACACTGCTCTTCACTCCTCCTTGCCAGCACCACACCCTGCCGCTAGGACCCAGAGCCCACCACGCAGCCCCACAGTTAAGTCAGGGACTGCAGAGTCCTCGCAGTAAGTGTGATTATTTCCATGACCTATTTCAACTCTGTATTCCAATAGTAGAATTGCTATAGGGAGCAGATCTGGTCTCATGATGATTTCTACTAGCAGGATTTTATATTGAGTATAAGATGAGCGTGATTATAAATTGCGATAGGTAAAGAACTACTTAGTGAATTAGTAAATTCCGGGTGTCTCTGTGGATGATTGACATGTAGACCAGCAAATGGAGGAGAGATATGGATGGCACCAACCAATAGGCTTGTAGCCTGGACGGCGATAAAAAAGAAAGAAGAAGGGAGTCTCCCATTTTTCTTCAGAGGAGCTCTGGTCTTCTGCATTGCCTTCCCTCATTGGCCTCCATTTCCTTCAAGCTCCAGCACCAACTTTTCAGCCTTCCGGTGCAAAGTCTTTGGTTTTTCCACTCAGACTCAAACCAGTGACTTCTGGCTGCTTCAGGGTCCCTTGGTTCTCTGTCCTACAGGTGGCCACGGAGGATTCCTCTCCTGCAGCAGCTGCTGGGACTCCTCTCTCTCTGATCTTTTAAATCTACCTGACTAATAAATCCCTTGTATAATTATATGTGTATTTTACCTGGATTCTCTTCCTCTAGTGAGCCGTAAGTAACACAATGAGCCTTTTATAACATTCACATTCTTCCTTCATGAGTAACGTTTGGGTTTTCCAGGATGGCGGGATGCGTATGGACACGTTCGGTGCAGAGCAGCTCCTTAGAGTGGAGTTGCGGGGCTGAGGTGTGGGTGGACTGCTCAGTGCCAGGTGAAATACTGGCGTGTACTCCTCCTGGAGATGAATGGATAAGAAAGTCCAGGGCCTGAGGGTGAGGAGAGGGGCAGCCCAGAGAACTCTGCAGACCTGGTCCTGTTTGTGCCTCCAGTTAACCATGGTTATCTGCCAGAGCTCGGTGAATTCTCCGTGAAATGTTTCACGAAGTATTATGTCTTTAAAAACAAAGATTTTAGATGTAATATAGAAACTGTTAAACGTATTCAATGTTGATGGTGAGTACAGGAATGGTAGTTGTGTCCTGTGTCTTTCAAACACGTTGTGATTAAGACAATTTTGATCTGAAAGGAAAAATTTACTTGAGCAGGATCCCCAAGTCTGATGAGACACAGTGAGCGGAAACCTTTCCCTCCTATTGGGAGAGGCAGAAAGACATCGAGTTTGAGACATCTTTACTACTGGGTTTAATGGCTACTCACAGAGACTCCAGACAGCGGCTTGAGGTGGGATATAGTGTTTCTGTTCTCCAGGCTTTGAGAGCAGCAGTTCTGGGGTTGAAGTGGGTACTCTGGAGCTGAGCCACCTCTGTGGGCTACAAATGTCGTCCAGAGAGAAGGGCAGCTCTGTTCTCCGAGGCTGCCCCCGGCAGGCTCAGCCCTTGGCCTGCTGGGGGAAACGTTGCTCATGACATGGTGGAAGGGAAGCAGAGAGAGAAGGGAGCAACCAGGCAGAGAGATGCACCTCCAGGCCATGCTCCTAGTGACCTTCTTCTTCCAAACAGACCCCGCCTCCTCCTGCAGTGCCCGGTGACTCAGTCCTTTTTCAAAAGCCCTCCTTATGAGCCCATGAGGCTTTGGGGGGCACCCAGGTATGACTGGTAAGAGGCCCTTTGGGTCCCTGCCTTCCCCTCAGCCAAATTTGGAAGATGTCAAATGTTCCCTTACCTGCTGTCTCCTCTCCTCCTTGACTTTTATCTGAAAGAGGGAGAGCAGTGGAGAGACAGGGTTATTAATTTCTGGCTTCTCATTTACATTCTTTTATGTGTCTTTCAGAAGAGATTACAGCTCCTATGTAAATAGCTGTCAGCCATCAGGTCCGCTTCTTTGACACCAAAGGTTATTTGTCACCTTTTGAAAATATGTATTATTCTGAAAAAAATAGAAAGGTATTTGCTCGCTTTTGATATGAAAAATACTGAATTCTTAAACTTAGCTTGGCCTGGTCTTCCAAGTTCTCCTGATTAATCTAAACTCATATTATCACCAAGGTCCAGAATGAAGTGTAAGAATAGGAAATGATGAAGGAGAAAGTGAAGAAATATCTTAGCGCATAAATCTGCTATCTTTGATTCATGCAAAATTCTTTTTTAAGTTGGAATTTACAAGAAGCTATATTTATGGGTTAGAATTGCACTTTCACTTTAAAAGGAATAAAAAAAGTGTCACTACAATTTCTGACCTCTGTGTGGTTAGCCTTGACTACAACTTGGAAAGCATAAAAGGACATGTGGGAAGTTGTCTCTCTTCCCCAATGAAGGCAGAGGGTGGCAAGTGGTCAGTTATATAATGCTGGAGCATCATGACAGAATTGTGATTTGGAAATGCAGAAACTATTAGACCCTTTTCCACAGAGACCATCATCTTTACTGTGTGATTATTACTCTGTTAATTGGGTCTGTGTCAGCACAAGGTGGGGTGAGTGGCTTATCCAGACCCTC
>PVJO010032325.1:0-13320 GCA_004026905.1 Hystrix cristata | reverse complement strand
GTCTGATGGATAGCTAGCAAAAATTTTTTCCCAGTCTGTGGGTTTTCACCCTACTCTATTGGTGATTTCTTTTGCTGTGCAAAAGCTTTTTAATAGCATGTGGTCCCAAGCACTGATTCTTTGTATTGTTTCCTGTGCAGTCTGGGTTCTGTTCATAAATTTTTTTCCTACCCCTATGTCTTCGAGGGTTTTTCCTATTTTATTCTCCAGTAAGTTTAATGTTTCTGTTTTAATGTTTAGATCTTTGATCCACTTTGATTTGAGTTTAGTACACGGTGAGAGACATATATCTAGTTTTAATTTTCGACATGTGGTTAGCCAATTTTTCCAGCACCATTTGTTAAATAGGCTATCCTTCTTCCAGTAAGGGTGTTTGGCTTCTTTGTCAAAGATGAGGTATTTGAGTATGTTTGGGGTTGCTTCTGTATCCTCCAATCTATTCCATTGATCCTCAGGTCTGTCTTTTTGCCAGTACCATGCTGTTTTTTTAATACTGTAGCTTCATAGCATAGTTTTAGGTCGGGGACTGTGATTCCCCCTGCTTTTCCCCTGTTGCTTAGGATTGTTTTTGCTATTCTTGGTTTCTTCTGGTTCCAGATGAAATTCATGATTGTCCTTTCTAATTCTTTGAAGTATGCTAGTGGTATCTTGATTGGGATTGCATTAAATCTGTATAGTAGTTTAGGAAGTATAGCCATTTTCACTATGTTGGTTCTTCCTACCCAGGAACATGGGATGTCCTTCCATTTTTTGATATCCTTTTCAATTTCTTTTTTAGTGTGCTATAAGCATATATGTCTTTTACTTCCTTTGTTAGATAGATTCCTAAGTATTTTATTTTTTTGTGTGCAATTGTGAAAGTTATATCTTTTGTTATTTCTTTTTCAGTGGGTGTATTATTTGTGTATAAGAATGCTATTGACTTTTTGGTGTATACAATGTACATGTACATGTTCCTGGTAAAAAAAAAAATTAAAAATCACAAAAAAAGAATTGATGTAAAGAATAATTTCAAAAAAGTTTGCACCAAACCTGATCTATGATGTCTTTATATTACTGTTACTTTTTATTATTTAATGCTGTTGTATTGGCTAAATCAGCTTTGTTGCATCAAATTCCTGTAAAATGGGCTGATATAGATATTATGAACTGATCAAAAAAGTGTGAAAAATAGGAAAAAAGGAAACTAGAAGCTAGAAAGAAAATCATAATTATGAAAGTTAAAATGTTTACCAAGTGATTAATTTTAAGATCTTATTACTAAATGAAATATCAAAACTCGAAGATTTGCTTTTTCAAGAAATACTTTAAAAAAGAAGAATATAGGGTGGAAAGAAATTGTCAATTACAAAGCAAAGTAACAAATTTAGTTAATTTTAACACGGATAAAATAAAATTCAAAGCAAAGTCATGAGTGGCAAAGATTTTTAAAATCAGTAAAAATAATCATGAAAATGTAGTGAAATTAAGTACAAATGCAATTATCAACCTTGTTTCTAGTTTTAAATGGAGCTGAAAATGAAGATTTTTAGCCTGAGTTAGGACCACAAAATAGCAACGAACAAAAGCAAATTTCTCTACATTCCTAACATTTTAAGTTTTCTTAAAATATTAACTTTCTAGAAAAAATATTTTTGAAAACTTAGTAGTTATGTAAATGAAAGTATTCTGGGAAGAAACAAATAAATTGACAACTGTAAATGCATATTTACTCATTTAACCCTTTTGAATTAAAATATATTGTGCAAGGATGCACAGAAGTAACATTAACAGGGTTCATTCAGTGTTTATTTATAAATTTAACTTGACATCAATAAATTTCCTTAATATTTGATGGGTAATTCCTGCAGAAAGATCTTGTATTAGGTGACATAAATCTTATTCTATGCTATATAGCATACGAATATGTTGTCTGGCCAAATCTGTAAAATATGAATACAAATTCAATTCTTCGAATCAAATAGGAATACAAGAACCATGTGACAACATTTTCACGTGTGTATAAATTGATACTTTAGAAGGAAATGCAGTTTTGAATACATTTGATCTACAAAAGAAAAGATTGAAAAAAAGCTAATGAAAGAATAAATGACTTTTACTTTAAAAAAATTTTTTTTATTTTAATGGTGCATTTTGGATACACATAGTGATAACATTCATCATAGGGGATTTGTACCTGTACATGACATATCTTGCTGCTTCCTTTTCCCATTCCTCTCCCCTCTCTTCAACTCCTCTTCCCCTCCATTTTTTCTTTCTATTCTCTTTTTTCTTGTCCCTCCGTTCTTTCCCTCTCCCATTCCCTTCTTCCCCTTCCCATTTGAACAATTTCTTCCCTTTCCCAAAATAATATATTTTAGTCCTTATGTACACATTCAGTTTCTCACACCACAGAAACAGTGCAGTATTTGAACATGTCTGATTTATTTCACTTAAGAGTATGGTCTCAAGATGCAACCATTTACCTAGAAAGGTCTCAAGCTCATTGTTCTTTATGGCAGAGTAGTACTCCATCGTACAAAAACAAATGAAAAAAAACACATCTTCTATATCTATTCATCGGTTGATGGGGCATTTAGGCTGTCTCCAAGATTTAGCTATTATAAACTGTGCCACTATAAACATGGGTGTGCATATGTCATTGTGGTATGATGCTTTTAATTCTTTTGGGAAGATACCAAGAAGGGGAATAGCTGGCTCAAATGGAACCTCTAGTCCTAGTTCCCTGAGGAATCACCACACTGATTTCCACAGTGGTTTCCCGAGTCTACATTCCCACCAACAGTGGAGAAGGGTTCCTTTTTTCCTTCAGCCCCTCCAGCATTTGTTTTGGCTGATTTATTGCTAATAGCCATTCTTTCTGGAGTGAGATGGAATCTCAGTGTTGTTTTATTTGCATTTCTCAAATGACCAGTGATGTTGAACATTTTTTCATATTTTTATTTGTCATTTCCACTTCTTCATCTGAGAAGTGTACATGACACATACTATCCCTCTTTACCTCTCCCCTGCTCCGCCCTCCCCTTGTGCATATATACAAGACGCCTCCCTGGGCCTCTCTGAAACTGGATACTATCTATAAACCAGGACCCTTGCAAGGCGGTACCTTAATGAGAAGTCAAGAAAGTAACGTACATCTAGCAAAAGGTTAAACAAATTTCTAAGGCATGTTATTTGTCTTGTATTTTCACCATACTGTGCTTGCATGCACGATTTGTACTGTATTACCAAAAACCGTACAAAAAGAAAATTTAGTTTAAAGAACTCTCAGACTGGTAGCACCCCTAGTCAGTCTTTTGAAGTAAAGTGCAAGCCATGCTGGAAGATTACATTGTTGACATGACCTCAAAGAACTCCAAGAACGAATTTCTAACAAAATTGAGTTCAAAGTAAAATCAGTGTGGCTTTAGCTGTAACTCAGACGTAGAACACTTGACTAGCATCCTCCAACCCTAGATTCCAAGTTAATAGTTCGACCTACAAACATGTCATGGTTTGTACTTACAGAATTCATGAAAACACCAGGGAATACCCTTTCTCTTATGAATTAAGGAAAATTAGCTAAACAGATTTTTCTCACATACCTTATCTTTTATTTAATTACCTTCTCGAGTACATATATTATTTCACAGAAAATTTAGCAAATTACAGAGGACTACAAAAAGAAAATAACCATCATCTATAATTCTACTATCCACAGATGAGGAATCTATCTGTCCAATTTATATATAAATGTACTCGTAATAGATTTCTAAGCAACATGTTTATCTACATATGTATCTATCTCAGAATCTATGTAGAAACATCATACCAATGATTGGTTGAATATTGTAAGTATCACAATCAATTTCTCCTTCACACCTGTTTTCTGATATTAAATACAATGGAACTATTTTTTAGTGAAAAACCTGAGATGTTTGATAAAAGAAACAAGTGTCTATAAAGCTAAAATTGGCAAAATAGCAGAAGATGTCACAAAGAAAAACATAATTAGACTGGAATTCAAATGAATTATCAACCTGCTTTTCCAAATATCACAAATCATTTGCTAAACAGAAAATTAAGAGGAAAAATCATAACATATATATAGCACAATGTTAATGTATGAAGTAGTCACAAAATTGGTAAAAGAAACCCTAAGATCTGAAAAAATAAGAAGAAAACAAATGAGCAATTCCTAAAAAGGATTTGCCATTGGCTAATAATCATATGAAAGCTTCTGAGTATTGTAAAACCTCAGGGTTGGGGACTAGCTCAGTGGTAGAGTACTTGCCTAGCAGCCCAAGGCCCTGAGTTTGATCCCAACAACCCCCCAAAATTTTAACCTCACCAGTAATTAAATATATACAAAATTTTAAAAGAAGTTTTGTGATTAATGTAACAACATTAAAATAACTTTCATGATGTTGAAATTAGGATAAAATAGATACCTATTTACTATTAAAATATTGATTCACGGGGTTGAGGATTAAAATCAGAGGTAGAGCACTGGCCTAGCAACCCCAAGGCCCTGAGTTCGATCCCCAGCACCCCCGAAAAACTGTTCATTCACTATTTCTGCTGGACAATTTATCAATTCTGCAAAGAGTTTATCAATTTCCTCATTAGAATTTTCCTTAAAAATAATTTACTCGGGGCTGGGTGATGTCTGACCGACTGCTGCTGGGCGCATGGAGAGAGCGCCGAATCCTAACCACTAGACCACCAGGGATGGGCGCATGGAAATATTATGCAAAGTCCCAGATTTGAAGACGGAAATACTCTAATTCTAACCAGAGCAAGCTTTTTTATTTTTTATACAGGGAATATTTTATTCAAGGTAAAATTCTAAATAAAATATAATTGTTTTTTATCTTTTCTACAGCAAATTTATAATTTTAAGATTCCTTTTCTTGTTTATCAGCTGTTGTTATTACATCCTTGTGGCACATTTTTTTTTTAATTTTGTAAAGGTGAAAAAAGCTTTTATGAGCTCATGTAGCAATCAAATTATCCTGTGGATTGATAATAAATGAATATGATATATAGTTGAATTTAAAAAAATAATAATAATTTAAACACTACTCTCTCTGTATACCAGTCATCCTGGACCTCAGTTCCTCCAGTGCCCTCCACTCCTGTGTACATTCTGCTTTCCTGCCTTGACACCTCCTGCCCTTTCCACCTTCCTCCTACATATTATTCAAATTTCAAACAAAACCTTCCTTACCTTACTGATACTTCTCTAGTCTTAGGAGCAAATCAAGTCATTTGCTCAGCACCCTTTGGTTTTTTTCCCCTGCACCACTATAAATATGAATATTTATGTTACTGAATGCTATTTGTTTTTCTGCTAAAATATATTATCCATTATATTGATGACTTATTCAATAGTTCATTCTCAACACCTAGCAGAGTTAGCATTAAAATACATATATTGGATGAATTTACAGTATTCCTGTTTCACAAAATTCATTTCGTGTTTATTTGCAAGAGTAAAAAGATAAAGCCAAGCCAAATGTAAAAAATATGACAAAGATTGAATATATTAATATACCTATAAGATAGACTATTATGCATCCCTTAAAATGATTATTACAAATAATTTTTAAGCCATTGAAAAATGAATACGTATAATATAATCTCTATAGAGAGCATGGTTACTTCTACGATATAATTTCAAACAAACAAACCTGGTAAATTTGGTTAAAATTGTGTAATATTCTTAGAGTGTTGTAATTATTGCTGCTTATGGTTTGTAGAGGTTTCAATTCTAGTTGGCTGGCTTCCAGGCAGGATGGCACAGCAGAGGGGCATCACAGAGAGAAACAGTTATGAAACGCAGAAGGCAGAAGGCAGCAAGCAGCAAGCAACCCACAACAATCCTCTTTCTGTCCCTTGTATCTTATCCAACAGAGCAGGTAGCACTTACACCCAGGGTCAGGCAGTCTTAATCCTAACATTGCACCATGAATCAATCCCAGCAGTCCACCCTTGATCCCAGCAGCACACACTGTAGATCCAGCTACCTCTGAAAAGCCCCACCTATGACTGCATGAGGCTTCTGGGGACATCTAGGCAAAAACCATAACCTTCCACCCTGCCCCCCAAATACTCATGCACATGCCCTTATGCAAAAGAAATTTAGCCCATCTCCAAGAGTTGCCAAAGTCCTAACAGTTTTAGCATTTCTGAAAAGTCCAGGTCCAAAGTCTCCTTTAAGATTTAAGGCAAATTCTTAGCTGTGAGCCCCTGTATAAATCAAAAGAAAGTTAAACACTTCCAACATACAATGGCACAAGGTAGACATCTGCATTCCAAAAGGCACAAAGAGAAAAACAGAAAGGAATGGGAACAAAGTGAGTCTAAGGTCCAGCAGGGAAAACATGAAGCCGTGTAGTTCGATGTCCAGCAACCTAGGCGATCTGCGGTAAGGTGTGAACTCCAAAGGGCTTGCGTGGCTCCACCCATAAGGCACTTCCGGTAGTTGCAGCTCCCATGGCTTCTTCCTTTGGCCAACTTTGTGCACTCTTTGCATCCTTCTTTGGATGATCCACATTCTTGCCTTCTCCAAACTTCTGGGGTCTCCACTAAACACTCAGCTTCGCACTCACAGCTTCATACACTGTCCTCTCAGGGGCCCTCTGCCCGGCCTCCCAGGCCTCCTTCTGAAATCTGGGTGGAAGGCTTCCTGAACCCACAACCCTTGCATTCTGCATGGCCCTAAAACCAGCACCACATGGATGACACCAAGGACTGCTGCCAGTTGGAGAAGTGGCCAGGCTTCTGTCTTTCCTGGACCCACGGGTCAAGTTCCTGGATTGATGAGCACTATAAACCCAACCCCATGAAACAAATTCTCTATGCCACATCCATTCTGGAACATGGTGCCCCATGACTCTCTTCTCAAAGCAAAGTCTTTCACCTTTGCAACCTTGAAGCTGCAAAGGCTGGATTCCTGCTGTTTCTTGTGATGTTCTCAGGCTATCTTTTCCATTGTTCTGTTCTTCTTAGCAACTAAGTGCTCCTCTACTCTACTTTTGCAGACTGGCTTTACTGGAGCTTCCTTTCTTGACAAATTGCTAATGTTTTTAAATCATTCTGTTGGGCTCTTTGCTCTTGATTCTCAACATACATCTGGCTAAAAGCCTCCAACAGTAGCCATGCCATGGCCTCAATATTAGGCTGCCTTGGAATTTCTTCTGCCAGATTAATTAGTCCACCACCCTTACTCTCAGTCTGAGGCAAAGTCTCTGGACATGAGCAAAATCCAGAAAAGTCAACGCATAACACACATCATCTGGAGTACAACAGCCAATGCAGTCTTTCTTCCCAGGAGAAATTTCCTGAGCCTGTTCTTTACCTGCAACCTTTCTGTCAGCATTCTGGTCTTCTGATCTCTGACTAGATTATTCCATCAAATAGAGCTGAATATCCAGCATCTCCAAACTTTTCCAAACTCTTCCCACAAGCCAGTTCCAAAAGCTCCTGAACCACCTGGTCAGGTATGGTCACAGCAACCACCCCACTCCTGGTACCAAATTGTATCTTAGTTACTTTTCTCATTTCTGAGACAAAATACCTGACACCCAAAGTTAAAGGAGGAAAGATTTATTTGGCTAACAGAAGTTTCAATTCATCGTTGGCTGGCTCCAAGGCAGGGTGATAAGGCAGAGAGGCATTGCAGAGAGAAAAGTTCACAGGCAAGCAGAAGGCAGAAAGCAGCAAACAGCAAGACATCCAAGAGATCTGTCCCTTGTATCTTGTCCAGACTACCTATCTGTGGGGGGGTAGCACTCACATCCAGGGTGGGGCAACCTCAATCCTAGCATCGCACCATGAATCAATCCCAGCATAGCATACTTGATCCCAGCATCATACACTTTAGAGCAATCCACCTCCAAAAGGAATCATCTACGACTCCAAGAGGCTTTGGGGGTGGGGGGGACATCTAGACACAAACCATAGCAGAACCTATCCTAGGTTCACTCTTTCATCCCTTGGTCAGGTATCATATTGGATCTTTGGGATCTGTGCTTCTACTGATTACTCAATTACTCAAACTTGGGTCCATGACTTTGTTTCATGTCAGATCCCTGGAGATCTAAGATTAGTTTCATCAGTGCTTGGATTCCCCCTCCTGCAGGTCTTTTCCTCAAATATTTTTCATAGTGCTACATCTACTACTATGACTATTGCTATGACATCAACCATACAGCAGAAAAAATAACATTAGGATTTAAGCATTGATAATAAACTAACTTTCTAAAGAATTAAAATTGCACGCATGCACACACACACACACAAACACACACAGAGGCATCCTTTTCTGTCCCTTCCATATTCTAAGTGCCAAAATTGATCATAACTTTCTTGTCTTGGTTTCTTTTCTTAGGATCTTCTTAGGGAAAGGGTGTCACTGTTTCAGGAAGCCAGATGAAGCACCGGGGAAAGTCTTGTAGGTATCTGCCCCACCTTGGTAATATCTGTACAGGATAATCTCTCTACTGGCAATTTTCCTCTGGGAAGGGTATGGAGAGAATTTACAGAGTCAAGAAGTTAACTGAACCAATGAAAAAAATCTCATCAGAGAGCAGGTTCCCTGAGATAGTCAAAGAATCATGGAAGATTTTTATCATGTTCAGTAGCACAATTACAAACCAGTGGCACATTTAGGGCAAGTGAAAAAAGTCTTCAAGGATTTCCCAAATAGATTGTTCTCCCAGAATATCCATTTTACAGCAATCACATCTACGTTACTCTGAGATTTTTTCTTTTCTCACAGCACTTTAATCGCTGCACCACCCTCAGTGAGCTTTGCTTCAGCTGGCTGTTTCCTAGAATGAGGATAAACGAGTGAGCACAGGGAGAGATGGCTATGTTTATCAAGCCAAAAAGAAACAGAGGTTTGTCTTCTGGCACAACAGCGCATAATATTTCTATGATAATGCCTATAAAATACAAGACATAAAGAATGATGGAAGATATTAAAACTTTCATTGCTTTCACGTGAGCTTCTGTGCCAACGTCTCTGAATCCTGTAATGCTTGATTGCATCTGCCTGTGGTGTCTCCAAAGAGAAAAGATTAACAGAAAACATGTGACTACAGTTACTGTAAAGAAGAAAATGACTCCCAGATTGAGAAAAACGTGGCCAATAAAGAACTCTCTGTTACTTGCATGGAGCTGCCAGGACGTGTTTCTATATTTCATTTTATGATCATTAATTATCTTTATAACTTGTTGAAAATGAAGTACAAATGAGAGAATGATGCATCCCATCAGAAGGGTAAAAACAGTATTGATTCTTCTCTTCAACCAAAGAAATACAGAGTGAGAAAAATTTGCTATCTTCAGGAAATAGAAGATACTGAGGCTGATAACAAATGAGATGTTCGAATGGTTGAAAAATGCCCATAGGTAACTAATATATTCTACTAAGTTACCGAAGATATACATATTTGGAGAGAATATCTTTATATATCCATCTAAAATTATTATCCCTATCACACAAATCCTGGAAATAGCTAAACCAGTGAGAATGAAGCAAATCAAAGAGAATTTCTTCCTTTTGGCACAGTCGACACAGTTCACCAGTCCGATAAATCCATTCCCTAAAACCCCCAGTACCGACTCACTGGTTGCCACAAGAATGAGGAAGATTTCCACAGCACTCGGCATATCTGCCAATCATCAGCTGTGCCTACTTCAGGTTACCTGTTGCAGATGGAGGCATGTGTTGGCTGGGGGATGGAGGATGGTTCTCTTCTCCTTCTTGAAATAAAAACGTGCCCAGGAATATCTTGTGAGGGAATCAGAAGTATCTTTGTTGAGGTCCCTCCAGATCTCAACTTCTATAAAACATAGCTACCCTAGCAAATGTATGTCCACACTGAATGCCGACTTAGCATTTGTTAAGATGCAAATGAGAGTTTCTGTTTCATGGATTTAATTTGTCCTTCTGAGATTACTTTGCATTTAATAAACAGAATTCAGGAGTAGGAGTGTCAAACACATCTACAGGATACAAAACACAATACCAGCCTTCATTTTTTTCATTTTCAAATCAACATAATTTATGCTCTTTATAATAAAAGTTTAAATATATATAAAGAAAAAATAGGATATAGAAGCAACAAATAAATGTGTCCATTTTAGACACTCTGAAAAATCAATTTAACTTTAATTAAAATACATACTCAACTGTCAGTATAGCCTCACAAATATTATGACGTAAGTTGTGTTCTGCCCTCACAATTACTGCATCCACCAATGCAGATTATGTCGACCACTTTTGACAGGAAAAGCTCTTAGAAACAGTTCCTTCATTTAGCATATTTCACTTTGATGACATCCATCCCCTCATTTCTTCAAAAGAACTTCCACAGCATCTAAACACAAAGCTGTCTTTGGTCCCTGAGGGAATGTAGTAGCAGATATAATCTCAACACTTCTGTGATTGGCAGAATTTACATTTTAATACAGAAGGTAAGAAACATGCAAACAAACCAATACATTGATCCAAAAGTTAAAAGGGAAACCTAATGTTTATTGAGCCTTAAGTTCCCAACACTATGCTAAATGCTTTATGAACTTTTTCTCATTTCTACTTTGCAAAAAGCCTTTAAGATAGATGCTATTTTTATCTTCATGTTAAAATCACATAAATGGAGCTTTAGAGCACACAGAGCTTCTCCCCTTTGTATTAGCTTGACTCTCACAGACATAGTCACACGTAAGTTCACAGTGAAAGTCCACATGGTGCAGGAACAGGCAATCACTGACACTTAGCAAAATAAAACACACAAAAGGTAAGCTGAGACTTCACAGGGATTAAATTCTCTAATGAAAAGACATAGGTTGACTGAATGAATAATAAAAGCAGTAGCTAAATTTTTTTTGTTTGTTTTGTTCTGTTTATAAGAAACTCACTTCACTTTGAAATGAAGAGACTACAAGTGAAGAGATGGAAGGAATGCTTCTCAACTTTAACATTCTCAAAAGTTTGTCCTTTAGGCTCCCCAACCAGACTGCCAGCTGCTGGGGCCTGTCTAGCTTCAGCAGGGTGGCCTGGGAAGAGCGCGGACAGCCTTCTAATCAGGAGAATACAGCGGGGTGAGGTGAGAGAGCTTTGCGGGCCTTGCAGGGCCACGCCCCCACTCCCTGCCCCAGGTGGTTACACCCAGGGCACAGAGCCTGCCCACACACCAGCAGGGTCTGGATCCATCAACATATATGCATAAGGTCTAGGACTCAACACGGGTAACACTGTCTTCTGCTATTTCCCGAGCCCCCCCCTTTTTTTTTGCTTGTTTATATGTTTGTTTGTTTTCTTCTTCTTTCTTCTCCCATTGTCCCTCTTTTAGCTTTTTTCTTTGTTACTTTCTTTGCCCTTCCCCTCTCCGAAGCCACCATTACCAAGTAGAGCCAACCATGACCTTGTCATTGAAGATAACCCTGGAGGACTAAAGGTCATAAGAGCCAAGAAATACATATACCCAGAAGAAACTGCAAAAACAGACATTCCCGAGGAGGACACTATTACCTATCTTTTTGTAACCTCATACAAAGAAAATATCAAACCAACTTGGAGAACAAGCTAAGAGGGGTAAAGTACATATGTATACAAAGAAAATGACCAGACACAGAAGCAAAACACAACCCCAGACCCCCAGCCCACCCAGAATAAATACAGAGGACAATGACATCGAGGATGTCAGAAGACACCCAGTGAAACTCTCAGAGATCATACCAACAGAAGTTGAAAAACAGATAGGCGCAGCAATAGAGAACATCAGGCTAGAGGTAATAGACCAGGTCAGGAAAGAGATGACCAACATAATGAAAGATTTGCTTAGTGAGTTCAGGGTAGAGACAGATAAAAGAAAGAGGAACTAAGAAAAACAATCGAAAATTTGAATATACAACTTGCCAAAGAAATGGAGCCCATGAAATAGATCCATAAAGATATCCAAGAAATAAAAAACTTGCTGGAAAGTATACGCAGGCTACTGAATGAGAGCAAAGATAGAATCTCAAAACTAGAAGACAGGTCAGCAATTAGAATGAAAGGAAAGACCTCTTAAAAATAGCTAGAGAATATGAAAAATCACTACAACATCTGCAAGATGATGCAAAGAGGAACAATATAAGAGTGATCGGAGTGAATGAAAAAGCAGGAGACCATACGAAGGATCTAAAAAGATTATTTACAGACGTAATGATGGACAAACTTCCCAAGCACAAGAAGAGAACTTGATATACAGATAAGTGAGGCATACAGAACCCAAATTACTCATAACCAAAATAAATCCACACCAAGACATATAATAATCAAGATTCCAGAAATTCAGCAAAAGAACAGAATACTGAAAATTATTAGAGAAAAAAGACAAATCACCTATAAAGGTAAACCCATCAGAATCACAGTGGAATTCTCTACACAAACCCTAAAATCAAGGAGAGCCTGGAGCAAAGTATTTCCAGCCTTAAAAGAAAACAATCTCCAACCCAGATTGATGTACCTGGCCAAACTATCATTCAAATTCAACAATGAAATAAGATACTTCCATGACAAAGAACAACTGAAGAAATTTATAAACTCCAAACCACCTCTACAAAATATCTTGAAGGAGATCCTGGAGAAGGAAAGAGTTAACTACAATTACAAGGACACTAATAAAATCCCACCAGGAAAGACAAGCAATTGAACTGAGGTGAAACACAGAACCAACAACAGAAAAGATATATGGTAAAAAAGAGTCAACTCATAACAGCTGTAACCATCAATGTAAAAGGGCTCAATTCACCTATCAAAAGAAACAGGCTACCAGAATGGATCAAGAAAGAAGATCCAGCAATATGCTGCATACAAGAGACCCATCTAACCCAAAAGGAAATACATAGATTGAAAATCAAAGGATGGAAAACAATATTTCATGCAACAGGAGTCCAAAAAAAAGCAGGGGTAGCTATCCTAATCTCAGACAAAGTAAACTTCAAGCCAAGACTAATCAAGAGGGATAAAGATGGCCATTACATACTTCTCAAGGGAAAACTTCAAGAGGAAGAAATAACAATCATTAATATTTATGCACCAAATATTGGTGCACCTAAATACATAAAACTAATATTAAGGGACATGAAAGATCAAATAAACTCTAACACAATTACAATGGGAGACTTCAACACTCCACTCTCACAAAGAGACAGATCAACTAGACAGAAAATTAACAAAGAAATATCAGAACTGAACCAACTCTGTGAACAAATGAACTTAGCAGATGTCTACAGAGTGTTCTACCCTACGACAGCAGAATACACATTCTTCTCAGCTGCACA
>PVJO010032324.1:0-13321 GCA_004026905.1 Hystrix cristata | reverse complement strand
GGTCAAAACGAGCACCATTTCTTGTGAATGAAATCTGCTCTGTTCCTTTCAGAAGCATATAAGCACAGTGGAAAAGCTACATCTGGGGAGGGTTGTACAGCATGCCACACAATGCCACGCTGTAATGTCCAGGGGTGGACAGCAAGTTGCTGCTCTGCCCCGTGTCATGCTGTGCTCTGCTGGAAAATGCAGCTCTCAGTGTACCTAAACCCAGTGTCCATAGAAGAACTAAAGAAGCAGTTTAAAATAAAAGAAGACAATTCATTTGAAGATGGGAAAGGGGGAAGAGTGAGAAAGAAAGACAAAATAGATATGACAGACAGCTACTCTGGACAAGTAGTGAGCATTCGAAAGTGAATAACTTGTGAATTTTTTGTCTGCAGCTCCTTGTATTGAGATCCTTGTCCACTTAAGCTCCCGGAATCTAACTGGCTTCTTGGCTTGTCTTTCATCCCAACCTTGGATTTCTTCCAGTCATATGCAGTCATATGACTTTTCCTGTTGTTCGGTGGAAGCTAGGATTATGGGTGTGGAGTTTAAGGACAGGTTGCCTAGGTTTAAGTATTAAGTAAAGGGGCTTATGTTGAATACGCTACTGGTACCTCCTGATTTTAGTTTCTTTGCCTTTGTCTTTCTGATTGCTTGAGGCAGAGGCCACTGCCCTTAGTAAGTCTCTTCATTAACTTCCAACAAAGCTCAATGAGGTCTTCATCTATCTTTTTCCTACCTATGGGGCCTCTGTCCCTACAGAAATATTGCCTGTTATCTTCAAGATCACAGCCCCATGGAAGAGAGATGAAACAAGGGTACATTTAAATGCCACAAAACTTCCTTTCTGTGTTTTAGTGGTCTTTCCCCTGGTTAAGTAAAACATTCATGATCTTCCAGAGTTCTGATAAGTTTATCCTGTTTCGCCCATACTTTTCGGTAATTCAGAGGATGAACTAACCCCTAGAATTCCTTACTTCATCTGTATAACTATTAGCTCAAGCTATCATTACAAAGTACCATTGACTGTGTGTCTTAAAAACTAAAAATTTATTTTCTCAGAGTTTTGAAGGTCAAAGGCCCAGAGTCAAGGTACTGTAAGGATTCATTTCCACTGAGACCCTTTGCCTGGCTTATGGATGACCACATTTTCACTACGTCCTCACATGATTTCTGGGTGCGTGCTGTGAAAGAGAACTCTCTGGTGTCGCTTCCTCATTATTGTCTTCTCCTTCTTCTTCCTCTTTTTCTTTTTCTTCTTTTTGGTGTGTGTGCGTGCACATGTGTGTTTCTGTGTTAGTGTGCGTGCGTGTGTGTGTGTGCATGGTGCTGGAGTTGGACCCCAGGGCCTCACATGCTAGGTAAATACTCTACTGAGGCAGGGGACTGGGGCATGGCAAAGACCGGCTGGGAAAGTAGGCATGGTGTGTTAATCACAAAATCCCAAGGAGGCATGGCAGACTGCTGGGGGAAGTAGGTATGACCTGCTAGTTACAAAATCTCAGGACACTTGCACAGAACCATTCACAAACCCTGCACTTGGACTCTGATGCCAGCCTGAGGAATGCTGATACAAAAAGAACAGTCTATACGGAGCGCTTTGTTACTGTGTTCTCTCCCTGTAGCTCACCCTCACCCTGTAGGATGGACTTCTTTTCCTACTTTTACTTGGCCCAAATTTGCTCTGCACAGCCTGTTTATTACCATTTGTGCTTGACCAATTCTTTGCTGAGGACAGAAAGAACCTAGAAACTCCCTCTAGAAAGACTCCAGAATCCCAGAACTTGGTAACATGACCACTTAGCTGCACTCCCGGCCCTCTTCCTCTTATAATAAGGACACTAGTTCTATTGGATTAGGAGCCCACCCTTCTACCTCATTTAAACTTAATTACCTCCTAAACACGCTACCTGTAAATGCAGTCACATTAAGGATTAGAAATTCAGCGCATGAAAGAAAAGGGACACAATGCAGTCTGTTACACCACCACATTTGCTGACGTCATTTTTTACTTTAATTATTTTTTAAATAAAAGCCTCTCCCAACAAGGTTTTCATTTCCTTGCTCACTTGGAAGGTTTTTTGTAAGATTAGTTGCAAGGAAGATGCAGGAGTTTGGGAAAGATAGTATTTGTTTTTCAACCCTATGCATTGGGAGGCAGCAAGAGAGAAGGGAGAAAAGAAAATTTTTGGAGTAAGAAACATTTGGAGTAAAAATATTTGGAGTAAGATAGCCTGTTACATTGTGATTTAACAGAATAAATTGTTGTAGGAAAATGTGCAGTGGAGACAGCCATCGAGTACTTCATTTTCACTCTGGATTTTCATTGCTAATGATGTCTCTTTGGTTTTTATAAATCAATGATAACAATTTAGTACAGTCACCTGGTATCCAAGCATTGCTCATCATTCAGCCATATTTCTGCTAGTTATTTTATGAGAGTTTTATGACTTAAAGTAACATGTGTACCACAATTCTATGCATACTTTGCCACTTTTAATGGGCATGTTTCTTTTTAAATCCAGTTAATATTTTGAAAACTAAAGCACACTATCAAGACTAATATTTGACAAATTATATATGTGTATAGATATTTAGACTTCTAAAGCAAATAAAAAATTTAAATGTCATTCATAGTCATTATTTTTTAAATGAATTTTAATTTCCACCAAATCATTTGCTTTTGCACAAAATTGTTAAGTTTTCCAGCCCTGAGAAGTTTAGCAAAGAAAGTGAGCATGGTCTCTGAATTAAATAGATGTCTAACTTGACTAAATGGTCTTACGTCCTTGAACTGAGAGCAGTATTCACACTCTAAGCCTCTAGTTTCTGGTTTAGTGTATGCAGATACTTTCTCCCATCCATGAAACAGTAAAACTTCATGGTTCATTTGAATACTTGTTAACTGAATTTCTTACAATTTGAATTATTTAATTACTTAGATACTCAGTCTCAGAAAGTGATTCCATAAATCACACAAATGGCTACAAGTTAATAATCTTACTGCATTGAAATAAATAAATACATTTTACCTGCTTTGTTTTTGCACATAAGCCACAATTAGCAAAGTAGAAAGTACACACTTAGGATAATTACTATTCTTAATCCACCTCATCTGCAGTGGCTGACTTTGTCTTGCTAAATCATTATTTTAATAGTAGTTTCAGCCAGGTGTGGTGGCACATGCCGGTAATCCCAGGCACTCAGGAGGCTGAGGCAGGAGCATCGCCTGGAGCTCAAGGCCAGCCTGAACTACATAGCAAGACCCTGTCTCAAAAAAAAAAAAAAAAGAAAAAGAAAAAGAAAAAGTAGTTTCTGTAAAAAGTGGTGCACTAATCCTCTCCTCTAAATTTGAATAAAGCATTGAAATTAAAAGAAAAACAACTTTTTTTGCATATGACTCATATGTGGTAAGTAAACTCTACTTTCCTACCTATAATCAAGTTCTTCAGAGTTCTATAATCCTCCTTTTAATAGTCAAATGACTTCAATTCAAACTGAAGAAGATGCCTGGATGCCCAGTGTCTTTCCCAAGTATCTTTAGGGCTTTTCAAATTGTTCTTATCCCCCTTGTTGTCTCTTACCATTCCTCTGGGTCACCTCTGCCATGTTGTCTTTATTCCTCCTTGCTGTCTCAGCCCTCTGTGATCAACTTCACTCGGTGGCCAGCTTCTGCCTTATCTCCCAAGATGATCATTTATTGTAGACTGGTCCAATGTTATGCTTGTTTATCAGCTTTACCGAAGACATGCAAACAACACAAAGGAATTATAATACAGGAAACAGAAAATCAGCAATCATGATTGTATATCCCTGTTCACTAATGTTATCACCACGAACATGAAAGCCGTTTATTGGCCATAATCGCTCTTGGACCAGACATTCTGTCTGATTCTTGGATCCATTCTTCATTGGTGTGAGAATCACTTCTAAGCACCATGACAGTGTCTCCCATAATCTCCCAGTGCAAGCCTCAATTAGGCAATAAGTTTTTTCCAGCCAAGAACATCGCCTTTTCATTTCACTCTGCTGAAGAGTTTAGGTCTCCTCTGACTCAACCTCTACTCCCTAGATCAAGCAAAATGTCCATCAGGTGCCTTCCTTAACAGAAAAGCAGTATCTCCCCAAAACCACTTTTGCCCTCAACTTTTAAACAGGTACACCCAGTGAAGATAGCTACTAATATGTCAGATTTTACAAATCATTTTATTTTAAAATATTTTAAACATACAAAGGAGTTACAAGGATATTACAAAGAAATCCAGTGTATTGTTGGTCCAGATTTACCAACTATTAGCACATTGTCACATTTACATGAACAATCTCTCTGTAGATATATATTATTTTTCAGAGTTGTTTCAGAATAAGTCAAGTACATGTTTTCTTTTCTTTTTTTTTTTTTAAACCAAGAACATGTATTGGTACGTTCTACATACAGGGTCACATTCATTACATTTATTCTGTACCTATACATGATGTATCTTGGTTCTCCCCCTCTCCCCCGCCCCTCCCATCTGCTCCCTCCCTCCCTATTTACAGCAGGTTCATTCATCATTTTCCATATTTTCCCATGTTTTCTTAAACACTTTAGTATGTACTTCCTAAGAGAAAAGTCATCACAGATAGTGTGACAAAGCAACATCTTGTGCCTTCTGATACAGTACACCAAGCCTAAATCACATAATTCCTAGAATGTGCCAAAAAGACTTAACCAAAAATGCATAACCTGAATCTAGCAATCAACAAATATCAGACACATCTCAAACAAGGAACATCTTACAAAATAACTGGTCTGCAGTCTTTAGTGGTGTTGTGAAAGAAGATAGAGGTCAAAAAACTGGTCCAGATTAAAAGAACCCAAAGATACAGGACAACTGGATTCCACGTATGATCTTAATTCAGATCTGGAGAAGGATGAAAAAAATCACAAATAAAGAGCATTATTGGGATAGTTGGAAAACTCAGAATATGAACTGTATATTAGACAATAATATTGTATCCATGCTGTGGTTTCTAGTTTTGGCAGTTGTACTATGGTTATGTTTGCTAGCAGACTGGTACATGTGAATGTACGTGTTCACATGAAGCATCTTCGATTTCTTGATTAGCAGGCAGTCAGACCTTATTAGTTTTATTAAGTCAGTTATAGTTCCCTGAAAGTATCAGTGGATCTGGACCTCGGGGCATATGAAATATGTGGGCCTGTTTTCTTGGAGGGAATTCTATTGCAGTCTCAGCATTCCTAAGAAAGCTAACACTTGAAACTCTCACCCGGCTAGCACTTACATTACTAGCTAACATCTTCACAAAAACAAGCCTTTGCTAACTGCCCGAGGTGAGACTATGAGCACTCAGATACATCTTGAGGCAAGGAAAAATGATGTATGAGGCAAAAAGACTGAGATTTTCACCTGCAGTTATAGTGTAAAAATGAACAAACTGGTTAACAGAACCTAACACTTCCTGTTCAAGACGTATCTTCAAGCATCTTAAACTGAGAAGGTTCTGCATGTATGTGGTAACTTCAGGAACCTTTCAGCAACAGATGGGCTGTCAGGAAACTGGAAAATAAGGGCAATTCTGATCTATTCTGTGAGGAAGAGCTATGCTACATATTACAAACTGAGGAAAGGATGACAGAGCTCAAGCTGGGTGCATTGGAACAGCAATAGAGGCTCATTACATGATTTTATTATTTATGATGAAGTCCTAGCTTTATAGAATGGTCCTGGTGATTCAAATAAGCAGAGATATATCAGGCAGCCCAGACTCAAACCTCAGGTTTGGCATCAAATAGTCGTGTAATGCTAGGCAAGTTACTTTATCACCCTGGATTTTATCTCTCATCTCTAAAATCGTATTCGAGCTTCCTATTGCTACTATAGCAATTCAGCACAAACTGACTGGCTTAACCAAACACAAATTTATTTTCTTCATATTTTGGAGGTGAGAGATTTTAACTCAGTTTTAGTGGCCTAAAATAAAGGTGTCCACAGATCTGCATTCTTTTTGGAGGTTCTAGAGAATTCCTCATCTTGCCTTTCACAGATTCTAGAACTGCATTCCTTTGCTCACAACCCCTTCCTCCATCTTTAAAATCAGCAGCATAGCATCTTCTCTCCTTTTAGGCCTATTCTTCCATCCTCACATTCCCTTTCTCTGGCTTTGGTCCTCTCTCCTTCTAATAAGGATCCTTGTGATTATATCCACCCCATACTAGCCCATGGTAATCCTCTCATGTCAAATTCCTTAGCTTATCCTGATCTACAAAGCTCCTGTAACCATGTAAGGTAACATATTTACAAGTTCTGGGGATTAGTACCTAGACACATTGGTGGTGGTGGGGAGGCAAGTATTCACCCTGCTACAAATGGATATGATCATTTTACAAACTTTATGGAGTGGCTGTGAGAAATGAACAATAGAGGCATATCAGGCATGTGTAAAATGCCTTGTAAATGTTAGCTGTTGTTAATAAGACCAAGTTAAGTGTGCAAAAATAGATTGTTTTCAAGAAAAAAGGAAGTAACCCAATTTACCACAAAAACTGTAGAGAAAAGTTTTAAATTGAAAGAGAGATGTTTGGCTATTTTCTTCCTCATTCTGATGAATTAAAGTATACAAATCATATTCAACACAAAGATTTAAAAATGTGAACTTCATCACTAGGTACTTTCATTTTCTGTTAAGCAAAATGCCAATGAAAACTATATTTTTCATGCATTTATTTGCAAGGATCAGTAAACTATCCCTCCCTCCCTGAATGTCTCTTCTTCCATTTTATTTTTCTCTATCAAAAAGGAGATGGAACATCTGGATCCTAGGCCAGCAGTCTTATTTAATTTTTTTTAACCTTTGAGTCTCTGGTTATGGAAATAAAATCAAGTTTCATTACAGCATGCTTTAGTAAGAACCCTTCTGAATATAAGTAGTGGAAATCTAGTTAATACTATTTTGCAATGCAGGAACTGGTAGTGTTGTGAATTTGTGTCTTATGTCATTGTATTGAAATATTATAATGCAGTCAAGGTCTAACTTCAAGAACGAAATGCTTGCTAATCTACTGTCAACACCTATAGAAAGTTTCTCAGTGAAGCTAATCATTATTCCCAAGGTCACTCTGGGTCATTTTGCTTCAGGATTCCCCACAGAATGGCTGAGGCCTTATTGTGGCCATATAATTCAGTTTCTCTTTTGGCCCACCCTTGCTTTTATATTGACTTGGCTTCCACAGGTATTTACCTCCAAGAACACTTCCTTTTAAGCTCTTGCATGCTAATCTCCATCTCAGAGTCTGCCTCTCAGGAACCTCAATCTGTAAGAATAACAGATCTCCAAATGTCTCAGGCAGATAGGACTCAAGAATTCAAACATTGCCATCATATTTGTCTCCAGATCTCCCCTCCTTACTTAGCTGTTGATTCTGATTTTGATTCTGTTTATGTTGACAGAATTCCCATGCAGCTTTTTAGCACAAGGTAGTAGAGATGGCCTGGTGCAGCACCAGGTTACATCACTGGTCAAGAGAGGAAGGCTTGACATTCTCTCCTCCAGAGTCCCTAATAACTCCCCGCTGCCATGTGAAAAAGCTCATAGGTCATGTTTGGGTCAAGTGCCCACACCTGGGATGCTCACTTGCCTCACTGTCCAGGGAGATGAAGTCTTCTCAGTAGTCACCCTTAGGCAGGCAATGTGTGGCCACACCACCCATAGAAGCAGATGGAGTGGAGCAAGTGTTCTGGAAAGATACAGGATGCACAGAAGAGTTACAAAAGGACAAAAGTCTACTTTACGTCAGCATCAAGAACAAAACTCATTGAGAGTCTTCATGTAGTAACACATCTCCTTTTCTTCAGTGATTTTTTTCTTCTTGGAATAATTAGGAGCCAAATTTTAAATCTGAGCTATCAGGAAGGAATAACTTTCAGGATGCAATTGGTGAATTTCCTGAAAACTTAGGTCTGCTTCTCCTCTCTGTCCTTTTGCTCAGTCAGAGGTGACTAGGATGCAATTATGAGCCTGAAGCAGTTAGCCATCACTGCCTACTGAGGCAGGAGAGTGCATGCTTATGGTCACAACATTCTAGCTTGACATGAACAGTTTAGGAGGCAAAGGAAGCCAAACGTAGGGAGAGACGATAAGGCCTTAGCTAATGCATAGAGTTTCAAGTTTCTTCATTCTTTTTGTCTAGTCAATGCCCGTCGACCAATTCTTTTGCTTCTTTATCAACTTTTCGGCCTCTTTTTGAAGAGCAGTGCACATTACACATTTTTCTCAACACTTTACTGTTCCTTATTTTTTATTTTAGTTTATTTAGTACACATGTGTAGTACGTAATGCTTATATTCCTTGTGGGAAGTTGGTACATGTACATAACATGTCTTAAATCCTTTTTCATACCCTTGCCCTTCCCTCCCTCTCACCTCCGCCCATCCCTTGATTTCCTTATTTTCTTTTTGCACATGTTTGCAGCACGTAATGTTCACATTCTTTATGTGAAGTTGGTGTATGTACATAACACATCCTGATTCTTTTTGTAAATCCCTTACCCACTCCCTAGATACACCAAGAGACCATAATTTTAAGTGAAATAAATCAGACACGTGAGCTTAAATATAACATTACATTTTTTAAACAGTGTTCTCAAAAGGGAAGTTACTTCCCATATAAGAAAGATTTTACTCTGTATTGCAGCTGTTCTCGCTTCCTCCAGCTGTGAAACTCATTGAGGCTCCTAAGGCTCTCAAGGAACCCCTGCTCACATCCCTGTGTTTACTTTCATAAAGAAAGAAAAAAGCTATAGAAGGGAATGATTATTTCCCATGGAAAACATTCTTTTTTTTTTTTAATTTGCTTCTCAAATTGTAGAGGTGGGAAAGGGAGTAGGGAAATGTTCAACAAATAGTTTTATGTGAATCATAGAACTTTATGTCCCAGTGTGAGTATTTATGGTTTCCTTCTCATTGCCTCTCCAGTAGAGCAAAAGTTTCAAGAGGTAGATGAAAAGCTGAAAAAGACTTGAAGACTTAAACAAGACTGGGGGAAATGAACAATCAAGGAGAAAAAAAAGAAAAGGGAGAAAAGTACAGAATAGATGACTTCTCATTGAGTTTGAAAGAGGACAGTGAGTGGCAATCATCTCTGTGGAGGAGTTTAGGAGTGGCAGAGAGAATCGGTCTTTAAGGTGTTTCACTGCTCTTTAGGCATATGTGCCTTACTTCTTTACTTACATAAGAAAATATATACATATCTGAGCTACTTTTTATTTTAGTCAAAGTCCAACTAGAGAAACAGAAACCACTGTATTTCAACAGAGGGAATTTCATGTCAGGAAATGGTTGCATGGATGATGGAAAAGTGGAGAATCCCAAAAGTGGGTGCTGAAAGATGAACCACTGGAAGTGGTTACCACCCCCAGAGTTAGCGAGGAACTGGGGGGGAGGTGGTGTAACTCTAGCTCAGCAGGATGGGCCATCTGGCAAGATCTAGAGCTACAGTGGTGTTATCCACCAGGAGCTCAGGCACGGAGAGAGGGGCTGACTAGTGGGAGGTGGAGCCTCGGTGGAGAGTCAGTCATTTTTTGGATGCCACTTGAAGCAGAAACCGAAGGGAAAAAACCACTCTAGCTTCTCTCCTGCTCCCCATCCTCTGGTTTAGCTAAACACAGAGAAATCAAAGGGCCAAGGAGGCTGGCAAATGTAACTATTTCTAAATCACAGCAGGCCAGGGAAATTCTGAGGAAGAGATCACAGAGCAAAGAGGCACATAACTCGAGCATGTTTTGATTGTTCAACTATGTTTCTTTGAATTGATATCTTTGTGGAATAGAACCAAAAGGACAACTTCCCTTTCCGTGAGTTACATGTGCTCTAATCGCCATGGAGTAGGTCCGAGTTGGGTACTTTACCTTGAATATTATGATGTGAGAAACCATACTGCTTTACTATTTGTCATAATTCCGAAAGAGTTTTTTTTTTTATTCCTTTGCTACCATCCACTACTCTTATTTATTTATTTATTCATTTGTTTATTGGGTGCTGGAGATCAAACTCAGGGCCTTGCGCTTGCTAGAGAAGCGCTTTACAACTAAGCTAAAACCCCAACCCCCAAAATTTATATTTTGATCTCTCCATTAGCTATAGCTATTGTACAACTACCCTTGTTAATTAGTTAACTTTGATTAAAGTTACTTTCTTACCTTCCTGTCTCTTTCATATCTTGAAGCATGGGTAGAAAACCAGAAGGTAAAAATGCTACATCTAGTTTTAGTATCTACTATATGTGACATGCTTTTGGTTTGACCATGTTTATAGACTTAGCAAAGAGGATGTCATGCCTGCCTGTCAACATGATTGTCATCTGAACATTTTGGTATTTTTGTTAGAGTTTCATTTCCTATAGTTTTATGTGCAGTGATTTAGGGTGCGGGTTGACACGGTCAGGCTTTTTTTTCCTGGTGTCAAGATTAAAAGCCACATTTTGGGGGTCTCAAATCCCAACTCCACTATTCCCTGGTTGTGTGACTGCATCCGAGTAATTTAACTGCTCTTGGTCTCAGTTTTCTCATCTGTAAATGTAATCATAATAGAGGAATCTACTTTCTGAGGATCAAGTTGTGAGAATCAAATGAATTGAAGTGACTGTGTATGCACGTGTGTCTCTGTATATACACATATATACTTACATGTATGTTTCAACTCACAGATACATATATACATACCTATACCTAGTTTATAAAACTGGCATATAGTAAGCATCTTATAAATATCAACCATCACTATTTTTACTTTTTTCAATGAGGCTGTAAATATTACTATAAAAGTCTGTCAAATGATATAAAACCTGTTTAATGTGTTTTATCCAGCACCAAGGCATGGCTAGTTGAGTGACATGAAAATTGCAGGCAGATGATTAGTAAAATAGTCCACTGTGTAAAATACATCCCATTAATTGCACTATTTGTCTCTCTTGTAGAATTTGGTTTCATTTTCCAATATGTTTAGTTGTGATTGGATCGTTATAAATCTTTTTCTTCTAGTTTTTGTGGTTGAAAGATTTAAATTTGTTGTGGAAATAGGCTTCTCAGTTGACCAATGATTAGCCAATTTCTGATAATAGAAAAGGAAACGTATTGCCCCAAGGTTGCTGTTTTCATTTCCTCATGGGAAGAAGAAGTTCCATATAGAAGAAGGGCAGACACAGCACACCGAAGCTCTGCCAGCATGGGGAACTGGGCTGTAAATGAGGGGCTCTCCATCTTTGTCATTGTAAGTACCAACAAGTATAAATTATGAATTCTCTGACATGTTTGGGTTCTCCTAGAAGCTAAAATAGAGCACAGTGGTTTTCTGTTTGTTTCTTTGAGAAACTGATTTACAGTGTGAACAAACATATATTTGACTGAGTTTGTTCTTCCAAATTTCTTAATGGAAAGACTGTATCTGGATGCTCATTTCTTCTAATTTATCTCTAAGTTCCTAGGAGTACTAAGTTAGCCAGCATTTTGCAGAGGGAATAAAAGATATTTTATGCCTTACACTCCCTAGTTCTGAGCTGTTTATTAATTACTCAGGAAAATTTCCCCTACTTTTTATGTGTTTAAACTACTTTAAAACTGGCCAGCTGAAACTTTATACCATTTTCCAAATAACAAATACAGGACTGGCTCATGTGTGAGAAATTGGCTTTTGTGTCAGTAATGGCTCTAAAAATAAAGTTCTCAAACTTCTTTTTGAAACAAGTACATTCTCTGAATTCTAACGTTTAGTTACTTATGAGGTTTATAAAATTCAAGAGAATTCAAATCAGTTATCTGGGTTCATACATATGTAATATATAAATGTATAAGTCAATTGTAGTCTATTTTGTGCAACAACTTTTGCAAGATATGGGTACTTTTTTTCAAATAGATGTTGATTTCTGTGGTTTTTTTAACCTATTTATCTGTGGTTTTTTAGAATGTATCTGTGCTCTTAAAATGGTGGTCTCAGAAAAGCAATCGTGGACAGAAGGAAAAGTGATTTCTAAATAGCTAATGGAAAATGATGTTAAAAAGCACACTTATGAATGGAAGTTTTGTAAGAATTTATTACGGAATACATGGGGTCTTTGAGTTTTACTGATAGAAAGAAATTAGTGGCACAAATAAAATAAAAACACTTTATTACTGGAAATATATTTTATGCCCAAACCAACACTCTAATGCAATTCAGAACTCTCTTGATTTGAAACTGTACAGCTGATTTCTTACCACCATTTGAAGAGCAGATTATTCCTATAGGAAGCAATTGAAATTATACTTTTAGCTCTCACCACAATTTTCCCCAGGAAATTACCTCTTTTTAAATGAGATAATCATATACTTGATGGTGAAGACTCAGCTTAGAAAGTCAGAATTAGGAGAAACGACAAGGTCAGAAAATGCAGATGTTGCTTTAGCCCTTCTTTGTAAATGGAGATAGTTCTCAGCATCTCTGGACACTTAATAACTAGTATTAACAATAGCTAGTGATTTAGTAGTTAAGAAAAGATCACTATTACACTGAAGGCAGAAGACTGGGCAGTATCACCACTTAATAAAGTCAGTGTTTGGAATGAAATCAGAGGCCACAATCTATAAATCTTTCTTTGTCTTTAAATCCCATGCCCCTCAACCTCTCGATCACGCTCCATATTTCGTCTTTCGAAACGTAAGTCAAACTTACCAAATAGTATGAAAGCCTTGGCATTTTAGCTCACGAGACACCACTAACTGGGCTGGGATGCTGTGTGGTGCAGGGAGGTAACTAGCACCTGTGGGAGCAGAGCACAATGTCCTACTGGGCAGACAGCAACATATTCCCTGTCCTTCTCATTTTACTGGTTGACCATTATCACCTCCCTGTCTAAGGAGAAGAAGAAAAGATGATGAAAAAGAAAAGAGGAGTTAGAATGATAATAATCTGGCCTACTGGCTAAGTAGTAAAACAATCATGACAAGCAATGCAGGGTATAAAGGTTAATTACAGAAAGTATAGTGACACTCTTGCAGAAAAGAGCTAGCCCTAAGCTGGTGACAACCAGTTTTGTAACTATCTTTGTCAAAGGCTGGACTTGGGGAAGTTTTGATCTTTGGGTAACTGCAATCTTGTGTGAAACCCATTTACTGAGATGGAAAAATTTGAGGCAACTCTTTGTATTTGTGCAGCTGGTGTGGCTGGGGATGAATGTCTTCCTCTTTGTCCATTACTACAAGGTTTATGATGATCAACCAAAGTACTTTTACACTAGAAAACTTCTTGGGGTAAGTATAACTTTCATTTCACGCAGTATTGGCTGGCTCACATGTCTAGTC
>PVJO010032323.1:0-13323 GCA_004026905.1 Hystrix cristata | reverse complement strand
TTATTTAAGCATGTTCTATGAGCTAGTATGTGGTCTATTTTGGAGAAAGTCCCATGTGCAGCTGAGAAGAATGTGTATTCTGATGTTGTGGAGTGGAATACTCCATATACATCTACTAGGTCCATTTGTTCAAGCATTTGGTTTAGTTCTGATATTTCCTTGTTGACTTTTTGTCTGATTGATCTGTCTATTTTGTGACAGTAGGTATTGAAACTCCCCATTACAATTGTATTGGTGCTTATTTGGTTTTTCATGTCTGTCAATATTTGCTGTATGTAATTAGGTGTGCTGGTATTAGGTGCATATATATTTATGATTGTCATCTCTTCTTCTTGGGTTGTTCCCTTTACAAGGATGTAGTGACCTTCTTTGTCTTTCTTAATGAGTCTTGGCTTGAAATCCACTCTGTCTGCAAATAGAATGGCTACTCCTGCTTTTTTCCAGGTTCCTGTCGCATGAAATATTGTTTTCCATCCTTTGACTTTCAGTCTATGAATTTCTTTTTGAATTAAATGTGTTTCTTTTATGCAGCAGATTGCTGGGTCTTGCTTCTTGACCCATTCTGCCAGTTGGCTTCTTTTGATTGACGAGTTGAGACCATTTACATTGATAGTTATAACTGACATATGTTGATTTAATCTTGTCATAGTTACCTGTTGTTGGCTCCCTATTTTTCCTTCCAGTTTAATTATTTGCCTTGCCTGAAGGATTCATTCTGTTGCAATTCCTGGAGTTGTAGTCCTCATTTTCTCTTTCCAGAATGTCCTTCAGAATATTTTGGACAGCTGGTTTGGTGGTCACAAATCTCTTCAGTTGTTCTTTGTCGTGGAAGTATCTTACTTCTCCAACAATTTTCAAAGACAATTTTGCAGGGCACATCAATATGGGCTGAAAGTTGTTGTCTTGTAGGGCTCAAAATACTTCAAGCTCTCCTTGACTTGAGGGTTTGTGTTGAGAAGTCTGCCGTTATTCTAATGGGCTTTCCTTTATAGGTTATTTGTTTCTTTTCTCTAACAGCTTTCAATATTCTGTTCTTGTGTTGAATTTCTGGAATCTTGGCTATTATATGCCTTGGGGTAGATTTTTGTTGATCATGGCTAATTGGAGTTCTGTATGCCTCACTTATCTGTATGTCCAATTCTGTTTCTATACATGGGAAGTTTTCTGCCATTATACCATTACTTCTGTGAACAGGTTTTTTTATGTGATTTGTGCTATATTCTGCTTTTTCATTGACTCCTATCAATCTTATGTTATTTTTCTTTGTGTCATCTAGCAGCTGTCATATTGATTTTTCATGGTTCCTTACCATCTGGAAGAATTCTTTCTTTTCTCGATCATTAATCACAATCTTGTCTTCTATATCTGAGATTCCCCCTTCACATTGTTTCTTTCTACTGCTGATACTTTCAAAGGAATTTTTAATCTCTTGGATATCTGTTTGAATCTGTTTTATGATTCCATTTCTTTCCTGTGTTGAGCATTTATGGTTTCCATCATTTTTCTAAGCTCCTCTATTTTTTTTTTAATCTGTATCTGCTCTAGAGTCCTAATTATGTCTTTCATTCTGGGAATTATTTCTGTTTTGATGTTTCTAGAGCCTCTTTCATCTTCTTTGTTACTTCTGCTGTTACTGCTTCCAAGAATTTGGGTGGGAAGCTTTCAGGTTGTCCTACTTCATTACCCACTGGGTTTGCTTTTGATGAGCTGGAGGTATGGTGTTGCATCTTATTTGTGTGTCTTCTCATTTTCTATTTTTTCTTCTTTAGTTTAGTTTCTGGGGTTATACCTATGAATTGCCTGTGGCAGGTAGCTTTTTTTTTTTTTTTTAGCTTTGAGAACCCTTTGAAGTTACTACTTCCTCAAAGATGTCTTACAAGTGTAGCTGATTTTTTGTCTTATGAATCTATTGCAAGATCTTGCCTCTTCAATTTATTGGGGCTGAGAATTTGCTGTGTATTTGGCCAGCCGCTAGTCCTTTGACCATGGCCTACAGTGTTATTTGTGACCTTCTGCCAATCTCAGTCTTGGCATGCAAGAAAGAACCGAGTAGAACAATCTGTCACCTTGGCTAAAGTAGTACAATCAACAACAACAATAGCATCAAACACAGTCTAGAAAATAACATACTGTGGTAACTATTGATCTGCCACCTTAAACCTTATAAACTAGATTTGTGGTTATATAACAATATCCAAAATAAACCAGAAACTTGTATGCAGTAAATATGCCCTCAATATGGTGATTTTACTCTCAGCAGAGAAAATTCAAAAGATATTAGGAGGAAAGGATAGAGAAACAGAAGAGAAAGCCATAAGAAACAAGGTTGGAGGCCAGGGGGAAATTATACATACTTTGGGGAACTAGTAAAGACAACAGAAGAGAAGGAGAGAGGGAAGAAGTAAAAATAAGGACATAACAAAAAAAAAAAAAGCAAAAAACTAGAAAGTCACTTTTCTGTCAAAACAAGAAAAGAGAAAAAAAAGCAAGAAAAAGAAGAGCAGAGAGGGAAAAAATATTAAAAAAAAAAAAAAAAAAGCCCACTTCCAGGCATGTCTCTGCTTTCACTGGTAGACAGAGTAGACAGGCCCAGGTCCTTGTTAATTAATCCCAGTAGTAGATTTTGGCAGACAGCAAATGTTCCCAGCTGGGTTCAGTCGCGAGGCTTTAACAATTCCCTTAAAGTCCAGCCTGATCACTGGCTGTGGATTTGAAACCCAATTTGTTCAGCTGGAGACACACTGTGTGTCTCTCACTGGCTTTGGCTCAGTTCTCTGCCAGTTTGAACTTGGCTCCTCCTGCCAATTTGAATTTGAACTCTGCTCTGCCTTGCCCTGCCTTGCCCCACCTTGCCCCACCTTGCCCCACCTTGCCCTAGCACCAAAAGCCGCCAGCAGCTTTTCTGAGTTCTGAGCTCAACCCCTTTCCAAAATGGCGATTAGCCAACCATCACCCTATCCTGAGGGCTATCTGAAATCAGATGACTCAGGTAACTCACCAGCCACTGCAGTCTTCAGTGTCTTTCGTTCCATTTGTGTGTCTTTCCGTGGAGGTCTCTGGGGTCTCCAATAGTCACCTTGCATCTCTAGGCTCAAACTGCATCACTTGTACTGAGAGCTGGGTCTGTGAATTGGGGCCATGAGCTGGGCTGTGAACTGGTGCCACGTGTACGGGTTGTGAGCTGGGGCCATTGCCCAGGCTGCAAGCTGGTGACATGAGCCATGCCGTGACCTGAGGCTGTGAGCCCAGACCATGACCCAGGGCTATGACCCAGGGGTGCAAGCCAGGGTTGTGAGATGGGGCTGTGAGCCAGGACTGCCAGCCGGAGCTCTGGGAGAAAGCGCCATCTGTCTGTTACCTTCTTCTTCTGGGCTGGTCTCTCCTTTTGCTTTCCCCGTGGGCTTCTTCCCTTGCCTCAGATCCCTGCTGGTTTCTGGGAACACACTTCCCTCCTTCTTCTGTTACCTAAATTGCTATATTCCAGTGTCTGGACAACAAATCTCGGAGAGGCTCTTACTCTGCTTCTCTCTGCTCCACCATCTTCCTGGAACTCTGCCCATTTTTTTAATTGGGTCTTTTATTTTGGGGGAGGGGTCTAATTTTTGAGTTCTTAACGTATTCTAGACATTAGTCCTCTGTCTGGGGAATAGCTGGCAAAAAATTTTCCCATTTTGTAGGTTTTGTTTGCATTCTGATGGCTGCTGCTTTTGCTGTTCGGAAGCTTTTTGATACAATCACATTTGTTTATTCTCAGTACTATTTCCTGTGCAACAGGTTTTGTTCAGAAGGTCCTTCCTGTGCCTATGACCTCAAGAATTATACCTTTTTTATCTTCCAGCAGATTATATGAAGAAATGCTCAACATAACTGGCCATTAGAAAAATGAAATTAAAACACTGAGATTTCATTTTACCCCAGAAAGAATGGAGCTGGGCATGGTGGCACATGCCTGTAATCCCAGTGCTTGGGAAGCTAAGCCAGGAGGATCACTGCAAGTTTGAGGCCAGCCTGGGCTACATACAGCGTTGAAGGCCAGCTTGAACTGAATAGTAAGACTCCGTCTCAAAAAAAAAAAAAAGTCAAATAACAACAAAGGCTAGCAAGGCTGCAGAGGAACACTTCTACATCACTGGCCATGGGCATATAAACTAACACAACCAGTAGAGAAATCAGTATGGCGATCCCTCAAAAATCTAAAAATGGGAATTCCATTTCACCCAGGTATTCCTCTTCCTTCTAAGTATATTCCCCAAAGAGTTAAAGATATCACATCACAGTGATACATACAGAACCAAGTTTTTAGCAACACAATTCATAATAGGTAAATCTTGGGAGCAACCTACATGTTCCTCACAGTTGAATGGATAAGTCACACGGTGGAGTATACTATGTCATACAGAAAAACTTGAGACCATAATATTAAGTGAAATAAATCAGACACACAAGCTTAAACATCACATGGTTTCTCTTATATGAGAAACCCAAATCATAAATCAAGAGCAAAATAAAAGATAGATAATAGGAATGGGAAGGGGTTCCAGAGATGGAACAAGGGGGAGGAAAAGGAGGAAAGAGGGATAAAAAAGGAATTGAGATACATTTTGAACCTATACCAATTCCATACAAAGAATGTAAACATTATGTACTCCAAAAATGTACTGAGAAAAAGATTTAAGAAGAAATATTTCCAACATTTTATTTTTCCCTAGATATTTATGACTTTAGCTAAAATTGAGACATGTGTTTTATTTTTATTTTTTATCACAGTAACTGACTTAAGTGGTTTTATACCAGGTCTCAATGAAATGAGTTCTAATTTACCTGGAAACTTTCTCGAAAATCCAAACCTCTTTTTCAGAATATTTGGCACCTATGGGGGAGAAAAGATGAAACATGTTTAGTAACTTTTATTGTAAATACTAAATTATACAAGTCAATAAACATTGCTATATATTTTCTTCATCAAATACAAAAATAATTTAGAAAAATGGAGTGATTCTCTTGGTCAGTCTCTATCAAATATTGTACTATTTTCTAAGCATTTGAATATAAAAGATTAGGTTCATATATACTCTATTTATGACTTATGTGTGCTTTATGGGAGGTATAACATTTCACAAGCTTTACTGGTTGCTGGCTTTGCTGGTTCAGGAATTCATGTACCCTTGAAATCAAAGCTATGTTAAACATTTTATCACTCTAGATTGTGGGACATGTCAAAGCAGGTAGTGCATAAATTTTGCTGTTCTCTGGCACCACATTCAACCTTTTTCATTTATGATAATAGGCTTGAATGTAGGTAGGAGGAAAAACACTTGTAGAAACAAATCGACATCCATCTGAAGATTGCCAAGATAACTTGGCCTTAAATTTTTTCCCCAAACTAAGCCTAAGTTTTGAATTAGAGGTTCAATGACCTGATACTTTCTAATTTGTGGTGTGCCTCAGGTTGGGTATCAGAGAAACCAGCTGCAGAACTCTGAGCCTCTGAAGAGCAGCTTCTCATGTTCTACAGCCAGGAATTATTTATTTAGCCTTATCAGAATATTCCATGAGTTAGCATTTGTATTCTTTCAGTGAATAATGATAAAGTTTTTCTCCTCGACAAATCTACAAAAATAGTATTTAACAGACAATGCGAGTAAAAATATACATGTTATCTCTACCTATATTTGGACATTCAGAATTGCTCTATTTCCTTCGATAAAAATGTACAATGAAGTTTCGTGACATTTGATAAGTAGAAAGCTCCCAAAGATTCTGGCAAAAGGTTGATTGCTAGTCCTGTTCTTTGGGCTTTGTACTTTCTTTCTTTCTTTCTTTCTTTCTTTTTATTTTCTAGAGGTACTTAATTAGAAAGTTGGGAAAGGTGCATTATAGAGATCCTCTTTAATGAGAAAAATATACTTAAAACAAGTACCCTCACCCTGATCTCTCTAATCACAGAACCAAAAAGAACTAAAACACCCTTTGCTTGAGGAAAGAAACCAGAAAAACAAAACCAGAGAGCTATTTTGGGATGCTAGAAGACAGAAATGACTAAATGATTATTCATGTAGAACAAGTACATACATGAATCAGATTTTATTGCAATAACTTATTGACAAAATGACTATAATTGGAGACAGAAAGTCAGGAGGAAACAAATAAAAAAAAAAAGAAAGTTGATTTTTAGCAGCGACAACAACATCAGCAGCAAACAAGCTTTAATGAAATAAAACAAACTTATTGACAGCAAAGAGAATTGAATCCATCAAACACTTAGGCACCTGCAGAAACAAAAAATGGGCTGAATGCCCAGATTTCTAAAATGAACGAAGTCTACTTTCTTATAACAGTTTCCTTTTATTGCAAACGTAGTATATACAACACAACACCTATTTTCTTGTATTTTCGACATTTTTGCTTGATTAGTATGACAATCTCCATTTTAAGAGGAAACAAAAGTGTTTCCTCTTAAATAACTCAAATGAGTTTCTCAATGATGTACTAATGGTAGAATGTGGAACTAGAATTCTAAAACAGAATTGTCTAAATCCAAAATCCATTTTCTTCCCAATACAATAAGCCACTGTATTGGTTAGAGGTCTCTAGAGGAACAGAACCCCTAGAAAATGTAATGTATAATGACACAAGGGGATTTATTAGGTAGGCGTACAGGGTCAGAGGTGGGAGAGCCCACAATGGCCGTCTGCAGACTGGAGAAGCAGAGAATCCAGTACTTGGCCTGGGAACGTGGAGTCTGCACAGCAAGAGCAATACAGGATGCAGCAGCAACCCAAGGTGAAGGCCCAGAGGCCCAGTGGGGAGTTGCTGGTACGCGTCTCCACTGGAAGGCTAAAGAAATTGAAGACCTGTATTCAAAAGCCAAAGCAGGAAAAGACACACCTCTCAAGGAGACTGGAGGTCTTCCAAAATTCACTAACTTTCTTCTTCTTTCCCTTTTTTTATTCTATCAGGCTATTGTTATGGGGGAGGGGCCTGTACTCCAAGTTTCAGGTTCTCTTTTTCTTGAACAAAGAATTGGATGGATGAATCGAGGGCAGCGAGGAGGTTTATTTAAGTGGGAAACAAAAAGAAAAATGGGCTGCCACCAGCGGAAAGGTGGGGGGAGAGAGAGATAGTGCACAGGAACTAGCAAACAGAGTCGGCAAATAGAGAGAGAGCAAACCTTGTGGCATTGCCTCTATTTAATCTTGTCCAAGTTCTCCTGAGACTTTCTCAGTCTCCTAAGAAGGTGTGCGTGTAATTCGCACCTCAGGCTGAAGTCAGGTCTAGGTCACTCCCTCAGGTCACGTTCATCATCCCAGCCAACCTTAGCCACGCCCTACCTCACTATGAGCCTTTTGATTGGTGCAATACACAAGGGCGTCTTCTCCCCTCAGTTCACTGGCTTACTTACATGCCAATCATCTCCTCAGGCACACACAGAACGGTGTTTTATTAATTGGCTAGATATTTCTTAATCCAGTTAAGTTGACATCATAATTAATAGTCATAGCAACTTTCTCAAAGTCAAGTGTCCAAGTTCATGGCTGTGGCACTGCACAAAGGATGAAAGATTACTCAGGCAATGTCCGATTCAAACTCCAAGAAGACCCAGAGGGACAGCCTTAACTGAGACCCCCCTCAGCCTGAGAGAGTCTCATAAAAACAGCCCTGAAGCTTCTGTGTTTTATTGATAGAACTAGGAAGTAAGAATAAAGTACAAAAGAAGGACGTCTGTGCAGGAATTCGTGTAGAAACAGGGAAGGAAGGGGAAGGTCAGGGTGGCACATCAACTATAAATTCTAGGTCAGATGTTTTCTTAGATTCAAGAAATGCTGGAAAATGAGTTCTGGCTTCCATCTTGGAGAGATGGAATTCGGAATGTGGGACATTCTACAGCTACAAGAAAACTATTGCAAAGATGGTGGGCACCACATGTTAAATACCTACATCTGTGATGGGCACTGCTAGCTGCTTCCTTGGTTCCCAGGCTCCCCTGCTTCCTTAGTAACAGAACCGTGAATATCAGTGCACCCAACTAAATATACTTGCTTACCGGCTATCATAACTTCATGATAGACCATGCTGCATTTCCCAGACACAGCACGTACTTTTATTTTCGTGTTTACCCTCTTATTCTCTTTATTTGGCCAAAGCTCACTCTGCAGAGCCGATCACTCCCTCACTCTTCACTTTTATTTTCTCGAATAAACTTTGTCACTTTTTGGGGTTTTTTTTTGCTCATTTTGTTCAATTCTTTGTTCAAGATGAGAAGAAAAAAAGGTCCTTAGTTACCCCAAATTTCTTGCACTAAGAATTCAATATATGATACAACGTGAGCAAATCAGACCTAGAAAAACGTGCTGTTATTTCAAGGGAACTCTTCCTTCTTTTATAAGATGTTGCTCTTTATTCATTCCTCCCTTCTTTTGTCTACAATTTGAAATGAGGATGGAGATTCAGCAGCCACACTGCCAACCCTGAGGAAATAAGAAAGAAGGTAAAGACCCAAACATAAATATGGCAGATTAGAAAGACAGAATGAACTATACACTGGTCCTGTGTGGCCTATCTCTAGACTTCATGTTACAGAGAAAAATAGTCAATATTATGCAAGATACCCTAGGCCAAGTCAATCTGATACTTCCAGTCAAATATTTTTCTGATTTTTATGATGACAAAACACTGAAAATTATTTTCATCTTGGAAATATTTCAAAGTTATTTATAACCACATCAATACTTAAGGTAAACTACTAACTCAGAAAATCATGTCGCTATAAAAGAAGATGCTCTTCCATGGAGTAGAAACAAAAATAAGATTTTAAAAATGTATCAAGAAGTGGTATATGAACATTACACTTAATGATTTAAGTATAGTGTGTTGAATGCATTAATTTAAATTGTAGCCACTTTGTGTTGTTTGCATGGACTGAAGTTTGACCCCCATAATTCATGTATTGAAGCCCAAACCCCAATGCGTGAGAATGTGACTGTATTTCGTGATAGCATCTTTAAATAGGAAATTAAGTTAAAATACAGTCATTGGCGTGGGTCTTAATGCAACATGACCAGTTTCATTGTAAGAAGAGGCAATTACAACATAGAGAAAGAAACACCAGGGATGCATATGCACAAAGCAAAGGCTGTCCAGGGTGATGGCAAGAAAGCAGCAATCTTATCTGCAAGCCAGAGAACGGCGTGAGGGAAAGACTAGCCTGGCAGAAACTGTAATCTCAAAGTAAAGATGGCAAAAATGTATTGACTGATTATAGTCTATGGACAAGTGTTCTTTTACTATACTGACAAAATACAGTATTATTATAATAAAATTATTCGAATTATAGTTTCATGAAGGAAGCTGTTTAAAAGCCATGGAAAATATGGCTCTCATTTGCAAAATTAACATCTACATACCCTTTGAAGTGACATTCTGTATTACTCCTTTGTCTGGTCGATGGTGACAATTCTGGCCAAAATGCATAGTGAGGACCCGAATTTGTTTAATGCGTGCCCACCACAGTCTTGCAGAATGAGAAGCAGCAGACACACCTTTTTGTCTGGCAAGAAGTTTAAATTGGAAAAAGAGGACTCACACTCTGTTTTCTGTTTGATGCATGCCTGATTGGATGTATTCACTTGTGCTCATCTGCACGATACTCAGATGCTTTCTAAATCACAAAACTAGAGGAGGGAAGACAATAAATATATCCCCGCGGAATCAGTAGCATTATTGGAATGAGAGCACGAGACTCGCTAAGGTATTTGGAAGAGTAGGGAGACTGCAAAGAGGAACAGGAATTTGTGGAAGGAGAACTGGGCTAGGATTGAAGGCAACGACCACAAATACGCTTTCCTTGTGAGGACTGAAGCACTAGGAAGGAAGGTATTAACTTACTTTTAATTTTTGTTTCTTTTCCCTAATAATTTACTTCTGAGGTTGGCATAATTTGCGGTTTAAAAACAAAAACAAAACCGAAACAAAACAACAAAAAAAACCCCACCACCTTTGTGAGTCACTACGGCTAGGGATGGCCTTGGCAGAGCTGAAAGTCCTGGGCAGACAGCGGCAGTGGGAAAGCGCGGGGGCGGAGGTGTAAGAACACTGCGCAGGGCGCCGGAGACTGAACTTCAGTTTCTCGGTCGACTGGAAAGGGGCCTGTGGTCTCCGGCAGAAGCTCCGGTTGATCCCGGGTCACAGAATTGCTGTAGAAGCTGTATTTGAGACAGTGAGCTCCAACTGCTTATTGACTAGTAGGTTAGCAAAGACAAAGCCTGCTGCTATTCTGCCCCTAGCGGTTTTCTGCAGATCGAAAGCATGTAGGAGCACCTTGTCATCCACAAACATCTGTATCTATGTTGGTGACTATTGTTTTTGGCATTGTTTTATGTTCTGAAAATAATTTATACAAGCTGGGTTTGTGGTTAGCAGTAGAGCACTTGCCTAGACTCTTGCTTTGATTCCCAACACCAGTAATCGCAACAATAATAAAAATAATAATAATTAAAAATAATAAAGGCAACAATTCAACATTTCACAAAATCCAGAACAATGTTTTTTAGCTGAGATCAGTTATAATTCAGCTAAGCACACCTGCTATTTTTAAGATAAGACTAGTAAACACAAAGATTAAACTTAATTTGATTAGTTTATTTCAACCTGGAACACAGCGTAATGATCAATACTTGTGTGTTGCATGAATTGAATAAAAATAGTTTCCTAATTCTCTGTTTAGGATTAAGCATTTCTGGAAAACTAACTGTGTAGTTGAGTTTTAATTATAGAGATCCTATACTGACTAATTCTGTGTATCAACTTGACTGGGTTGTGGGGTACTTACCAGTACATGTTTGTTCAAATATTATTCTGAATATTTCTCTGAGGTTTCTTTCTTTTTTTTTTTTAATAACTTTAATATTTAAGCTGGGGACTGAGTAAAGTAGATTGCTGTCCCTAATTTGGGTGTGCTTCACCCAGTAAGTTAAGGACTGATTTTCACCCAATTAGGAATTCCTTCTGTCTGAGTGCCATTACACTTAGCAGTCTTTTCCTTCCTTCCTTCCTTTTTTCCTTCCTTCCTTCCTTCCTTCCTTCCTTCCTTCCTTCCTTCCTTCCCTTACCCTCCCTGTTTTTTTCTCTTTTCTTTCTTTCTTTCTCTCCCTCCCCTTTTCTTTCTCTTTCCTTCTTTTTCTGTCTCTCTTTCTTTCTTTTCTTTCTTCTTCCTTCCTTCCTTCCTTCCCTTTCCCTCCCTCCTTTTTTCTCTTTTCTTTCTTTCTCTCTCTCCCTCCCCTTTTCTCTTTCCTTCTTTTTCTTTCTGTCTCTCTTTCTTTCTTCTTCCTTCCTTCCTTCCTTCCTTCCTTCCTTCCTTCCTTTCTCTTCCTACCTTAGATTTGAACTACAGCATCAGCTCTTTTTGATTACCTACATTCCATTGGCTCTCTTGGTTCTCAGACCTTTGAACACGTGCTAGAGCTACACCCTTATCACTCTGTAGTCTCCACCTTGCTGACTGTGGATTTTGGAACTTGTTAGCCTTCATAATTGCATGAGACAATTCCTTATAATAAATTTTTTCACGTATATACTCATCTTACTAGTCCTGTTTTTCTGGAAAACCCTGACCAATACAGATTCCTTGAGTGTCATTCAGACCTATAATATCTAAGTTTTACCACTTTAATATTTTAGTATATTTTACTGGCTGGAAGCGAGTTAAGAGATACCTTGGCTATAGGAAAAAGGCTTTGTACCCAGAGGTTAGAAGACAGATTCTAAATTAGATTAACTGATTGTGCTATTCTCTATTTAACAAAGCTAATCACTTCTTATTTGACTCTGTATAAAGGCAGTTTTAAAGATCAAATGGGGTACATAAGTAGAATTATGTACCTTCAAACAATAAGTATTATAGACAGCTAAGTAAGGTAGAAATATTACAAGCAGTCAAACAGGGCTGGGCCCTCAATGGAGTCAATACACAAGAGGAGAATACCCTACAACTATAGTCGGAGGTGCATCCATCGAAGGTCAGGCCCCAAGATAAGGATGTAAAGACCAGCACTACACCCCTGGCTGAGGGATAAACAATGAACTGAAGATTACACTCATCTGATCTGATAAAGTCTAGGTCAACCAGGTGGGCAACCAAGACCTCCAGATCCACCCCATCCTGGAATGTCTTTATTCTTTCCATGTCCATTTGCTATGTGACCTTTTTCCCCATTGGATCAATATTACCTAAGCTACCACACTTGTAATATTATTGGTTAATCATCATTTTGACACACATTGTACCTGCCTTGTGATTTTACTCTATAAAACTTCCCCTGAAAAGTGGGCTCATTGGCAACCCACTCGGGTCCCCTCCTGTCTCCCAGGAGCTCTCTTTCTCTCAATAAATTTCCTACTCTTAACCTCATTTGTTCCTTAGAATTCATTCTTCGACTTCGGGGAACACGAACTCAGCGTAACTGACATCTAGCAGGTTGGGAGTCGTATTTTTTCCCCTATATCATAAGGTTTATTTGCTGATAAGAATGACAGGTAAAGCCAAGCATAGTAGTGCACACCTGTAATCCCAGCATTCTCGAAGGCTGAGGCAAGAGGATCCGAAGTTGAGTCTAGCATGAGCAATTCAGTGATTTAGTGAGACCCTGTCTTAAAAACAAACAAACAAACAAACAGGACTGGGGATGTATTCCAGTGTAAAGGTCTATCACCACACACACACATGCACACACACACACACACGCGCGCGCACACACACACTGACAGGTTATGTAAATTGTACATTAATGTAACTTCAACATTTTTAGCAAAACATATCCCTCTAGTCAATTACATATCAAGTGTAACAGCAGGAGCTACATAATATGCGGCCACAGAAAGTTGAGGTTCAGATCCATATCAGCAGAGAAGAGCCACATCATGATTTTAAAAAGATGAAAGTAAGTTTATCATAAAAGTACAGCAGTTGGAGCATAGTTAAATAATATAGTTCCACACACTGAGGCAGCAAACAGCACTGAAGATGAAAGATCTTTCATGAGACGGAGCCTTTGGCAGGCGAGAGAGAAAACATCAGCACGGAACCCAGTTTGTTAGTTTCCTAAGTACTGTGTTCAGACCAATGTGGCTTGGTGCCAGACAAGTCTGCGTGGGTGGAAGGGATCATCCTAGGCTTGGCTAGACTCAAGGACACACACTGGTAGCGCACTCCAGGCTATCTGTAAATAACCTCTCTTTCCCAAGGTGGGGCGGCCAGCCCCTCCTTGTAAGAAATGGCACGCAGCTGAGGTCACTTAGCAAACAATGCATTTTGCTGACTCTCGCCAT